>SJYV01038783.1:315331-357971 GCA_006410875.1 Neotragus pygmaeus | reverse complement strand
GGAGAGTTGGACTGTGAAGAAGGCTGAGCGCCGAACAATTGATGCTTTTGAACTGTGGTGTTGGACAAGACTCTTAAGAGTCCCTTGGACTACAAGGAGATCCAACCAGTCCATTCTGAAGGAGATCAGCCCTGGGATTTCTTTGGAAGGAATGATGCTAAAGCTGAAACTCCAGTACTTTGGCCACCTCATGCGAAGAGTTGACTCATTGGAAAAGACTCTGAAGCTGGGAGGGATTAGGGGCAGGAGGAGAAGGGGACGACCGAGGATGAGATGGCTGGATGGCATCACAGACTCGATGGACATGAGTCTGAGTGGACTCCGAGAGATGGTGATGAACAGGGAGACCTGGCGTGCTGCAATTCATCGGGTCGCAAAGAGTCGGACACGACTGAGCAACTGAACTGAACTGAACTGAACTGAAGAGTCTGTTAGATTCTTCCCCAGTATTTTCATGTGAGTTGTAATTATAACTGTAATTTTATTAAGTATGTAAACTTATCCAGTAATAGTACAAAAGGTTTGCCATTTCTTTGAAAATTAATTTGAATCCTTGGAGACAATAAAGGTGGGTTCCTAAAACTGTTATCAAATTGAATATGGGGGGAAAAGTGGTAAAATTTGGGGCAAAGGAAGGGAGAATACTATAAAACATCAAGGCTTTGGCAGTTAGGTAGCTTCTCAAATGTCACTAAGTTCTTTTCCATAAAGACATCAAAATAGGAAGCCATAGTCAATGTAGTGTTGGTGTGATTTAGGCAAAAGCAACTGTGTGAGACTCAATCAACAGACCTATACTAAAAATGAGCCTGGGCCAAAAGTCAAAACATTGGCTAATGTTTATGTTATATTCATTAAAATAAAATATTTAAGGTGTACGGGTGTGTGTGTATGTGCATAAAAAACAAACTTTTCACTTCCAATAAAAAGAACAATATATTTGAAGCAAAATTTTCTGTGGCTAACTTCTCTGTTGGTACAATGGATAGGAATCTGTCTGCCAAAGCAGGAAACATGGGTTCAATCCCTGATCCAGTAAGATTCCAAGTGCCACAAAGCAACTAAGCCTGTCTGCCACAACTATTGACCCTGTGCTCTGCAGCCCAGGAGTCACAGTATTGAGGCCATGTGCCTCAAGTACTGAACTCTATGTGCCTAGAGGCCATGCTCCACAAGAGGAGCCATCTCAATAAGAAGCCAATGCACCACGAGGAAGAATAGATCCCGCTCACCACTAGAGAAAGCCCACAGGTAACAATGAAGACCCAGCACAACCAAAATTAAATTATTTTTTAAAATTATCTGTTGTATCTTTAAACATTAGAAATAATCTTTACATTTCAATCATATCTAGGCAAATTTTATTTATATACTTACATGTAAAAATACATAGCTCCATGCTTTAAAAAGCCTTTATTAATGTCTTTTATGTGTAAAATATTTTATACAATATATAAACTATTCTTCTAAACAAACTGTAATATAGAACTTTTAAAATAGAGCTATATGATGGCACTTCAGAATTTCAAAGATGATAAACTATTTTTTTAATTGCCAAAGAACTGGCAAAGTAATTTCATGTCATATTTTAAGCTGACAATAATTTTAGGGTAATAAAATGCATTAAATATATTTGAGTATTATATTTAATATTGTACTTCCTACCACATTATATCCTAATATTTGGAGTATCATATAGTTAAAGCTACTTATAGTAAAAGAAAAAAGTGACAGGTGAGCATATCAATCCATATAGTAAAATAAACAATAGAAAAAAATAGTAGTATGGATTTATAACTCAATTAAAATGTTCAAACTTAAAGAGCTGAAATAGCTGCCAACAATTGCTGTCTATTGAATCTTTCTCCAAATAATCTATTGATAATATGCCACCAGTAAACACTTTCAATATTATTCTTGATGTCAACCTAATTCTTTGAGGGGAAAAAACTAAACCTTACAACTAAGATGCTAGCCTAAAGTTAATAATCCATTATTTTTCCCTTTACTTAATAAACCTGAGCAAAAATAGCTTCTATTATATTATGCTGAATTAGCAACACCTTGTACCCTTGATTTTTTTATATCTCTTAAAAGAATCCCACATTAGTGCTTTGAAGTTGAAGTGGCAATGCTATCCATTTTTTCTAAGACATACCTAACCCTTGCAAAGAGTTCATTCACTCATATAACAAGTATCTGTTCAGCAATGGAGTAGGCAAAGCACCATGGAGTATATGATGTTGGCCAAAATGGGGACTCTGCAAGGGATCCCCAAATAGGAAAACAAAGCACTTCAACAGGAAGATTCTTCTGTTTGGATCTGAATGTCAACCTACTCAGATGTATTCCATTGAAGTATAATAAAACAGAACTCCATAGCACAGAAAAACATGCACATCTTCATCATCATCCTTCAAGAGCAAAGATCCTAAAGTCTTTTTCTATTTAAAATAGTTCTAAAGTCCAGACTCCACTTCAAGATGACAATAAAGGAGGATCTTGAACTCACCTCCTCCCATGAACACATCACATCTGTAACTATATATGGAACAACTTCCTTTGGGGGAAAAAACCTAAAAACTATCTGAGTGCTTCCTACTCATCAAGTGAATAAGGGAAAGCTCACATCAAACTGGGTAGGAGAGGATAGGATAGTCTCACCATGAACCCCATCCTGAGCTCAACAATCCACAGTCAGGAGGGAACTGAATACCCAGAGCTTCTCCTTAAAAAGTAGAGTTTGAATGACATATCAAGCAACCATCTTTTAAGATCTGTACCAGAGAAACAAACTCCTAACAGATCTAGTTTTGAAAACCAATGAGGATCACATTCAGGAAACCCACAAACTTATAACAAACTGAGAAATGGATGTTTAAAGGTTCATATGTGGACTCGCCTGCCTCAGAGCCCCAGGCAGAGGCACCTAGACTTTAGGTATATGAGGCTTGTTTGTTATTGTGAAAGCATCAACCTGAGGGCCAGGCAACTAATTTTTCTAATTTAGCACAAATCTAGGAGCCTTCTGGCTGGCAGGTACCATCTTCACTCTCTCCTTCTGCCTTATTCTAGTCAGCAGGCACCATCTTTTTCTTTTTCACGTTTTTACTATCTCCACCATCTTTTTTTTCTTTTTTTCCTGCAGTTCCCGTCTATATGCTCTTCCTCTATTATTCCAGCCAGAAGGCACAATATTCACACTCTCCATCTGTTGTGCTCCAGAGTGCCAATATCTTCCAGAGGGAGTTTAATACAATGTGATGCCCTGGTTTTTAAATTTGGTGCTCTAGATTTTGTGGCCATTGCCTAGGATATGTCCTTTGATGACCTAGCTCTGAAGGCCAGTGGGGTTTCCAATCCTGGTGTCCCACAGGACTATTACAATCAGAGAGACAGTCTTAGCATACTACCTCTCCCAGGGAACAACACAGAAAGCAGACTGAAACACACTTTCCACCTTTTCTGTGAAAGGCCTATTAGCTTGTCCAGGAGTTTCAAAGGGAGGGACAGCTTCTGGTTTGGCACCAACTAGGGGTCTACACAGATGCTTTCAAGGAAAGGAGGACAGCAGATGCTATCTTTGAGCTCTCCTTCTGCATTGCTCCAACTCACACGTATCTCCTAGGAAGGAATTTATCCCTTGTCTGGCACATGTATTTTCTTGGCTTCACCAAGGGACACCTTACATTGCCTAATTTTAGTGGCCAGTGGGAATTATCCTCACAGGTACCACAGAAATGTACCAACGAAGAAAGATTTATTAAATGGCTACCATCCCCAGGATATTGCAAGAGGTAACAGACCCTAGGAACTCAGTATTTATGTGAAAGTGGCCCATTAACTTATATCATAGCTACAATCTGAGGGGCAGGCTACTAATTAAACATAAATTTCAGTTCAGTTCAGTTGCTCAGTTGTGTCCGACTCTTTGTGACCGCATGAACCACAGCACGCCTGGCTCCCTGTCCATCACCAACTCCCAGAGTCTACCCAAACCCATGTCCATAGAGTCAGTGATGCCGTTCAACCATCTGTCCCCTGTCACCCCCTTCTCCTGCCCTCAATCTTTCCCAGCATCAGGGTCTTTCCAAATGAGTCAGTTCTTGGCATCAGGTGGCCAAAGTATTAGGAGTTTCAGCTTCAGCATCAGTCCTTCCAATGAACACCTAGGGCTGATCTCCTTTAGGATGGACTGGTTGGATGTCCTTGCAGTCCAAGGGACTCTCAAGAGTCTTCTCCAACACCACAGTTCAAAAGCATCAATTCTTCAGTGCTCAGCTTTCTTTATAGTCCAACTCTCACATCCATACATGACTACTGGCAAAACCATAGCCTTGACTAGACGGACCTTTGTTGGCAAAGTAATGTCTCTGCTTTTCAACATGCTATCTAGGTTGGTCATAACTTTCCTTCCAAGGAGTAGGTGTCTTTTAATTTCATGGCTGCAATCACCATCTGCGGCAATCTTGGAGCCCAGAAAAATAAAGTCAGCCACTGTTTCCACTGTTTCCCCATCTATTTCCCATGAAGTCATGGGACCAGATGCCATGATCTCCGTTTTCTGAATGTTGAGCTTTAAGCCAACTTTTTCACTCTCNCTGGAAAAACCATAGCCTTGACTAGACGGACCTTTGTTGGCAAAGTAATGTCTCTGCTTTCTAATATGCTCTCTAGGTTGGTCATAGCTTTCCTTCCAAGGAGTCAACTATACTTCAGTTTTAAAGTATAGCCCATGGTGTTGGATGCATGCTCAGTCACTAAATCATGTCTGACTCCTTGTGACCCACCAGGCTCCTCTATCCATGGGATAGTCCAGGCAAGAATGCTGGAGTGGGTTGCCATTTCCTCCTCCAGAGGATATTTTTGACACAGGGATCGAACCCATGTCTCCTATATTGTCAGGAAGGTTCTTTACCACTGAGCCACCTGGGAAACCCCTTATGGTGTTAGATTCTAGCTAAATGTAATTATTCTTGAAATAAACCACTTGCTCAAACCACTCAGAATCATAGAATGATTTGAGCTGACACTATTGGGGTAATGAAAATGAGGTTTTAAAGATCTCTCACTTTGTAAAATGAACTTTCTCTTTGCAAGACACCAGGGTGAGAAAGCAGATTCCTGAACCCTCCAGCCATTCCTCCACACAGTATCCTATGAACTCAGTGGCTGGAGTCTGACTGTTTCCAATTTTCACCATTTCTTCCAACACTGAACTGAGAGCAGGATAATCTCAGGATCACGTGAGTTGGCCATTCAGAGTAAATTAACGCATCAATAAAGCAGTACCTCCCTCACTGCAGACCAGTACAGACAATCCTCTCAGCCTGTTCCCATGCTTGCTTTCCAGACCACAAACCAGGCTCACACAGCAAGGGCAGGACAAACTGTCTCCCCAGACTTCTCCCTCCTACACATCAGCCAAGAGCCAAAGATACTCTGAACATCACAGACCTGGAGTCATAAAGCATCACCCCCACTAGCACTGGTGCTGTAACACCATTGGTGCCATTTGATAAAGAAACTTTCTAAATGGAAACTTTAGATCTGTCTCTGAGAAAAATGTTACTGGTTTTGTGGCTTGTTGTGTAGGCATCTCAGAAATTGAGAAGGTCGCATCTGTTTAGCTTCCCAGGTTGTGCTAATAGTAAAGAATCTGCCTGTCAATGCAGGAGACACGGGAAACGTGGGTTCGATCTCTGGGTTGGGACGATCCCCTGGAGAAGGAAATAGGAACCGACTCCAGTATTCTTGCCTGGAAAATTCCATGGGCAGAAGAGCCCAGTGGGCTACAGTCCATGAGATTGCATACAATCGGACAAAACCAAGCACATGCGCATGCGCACGTGCACATGCACACGTGCACACACACACACACACACACACACACACACACACACACCCCCAGCACCTGTTAGCTAAGTGACTGCTTCCTGGAACCCTGCACCTCTGGTTTGTCTCTCCTCTGCCTTTAACTCCAAAAATTATCAATTCCATACCGAAAACAATTACTTCATGTTTATTTATTCAAACACTCTCTCTCAACAGATATCAACTAATTTATAGGAAAAATCACCATACCACTTTGCTAACTAATAATGTGAAGCATTGATAGCTTCATATCAGGAGNAACTCCAAAAATTATCAATTCCATACCGAAAACAATTACTTCATGTTTATTTATTCAAACACTCTCTCTCAACAGATATCAACTAATTTATAGGAAAAATCACCATACCACTTTGCTAACTAATAATGTGAAGCATTGATAGCTTCATATCAGGAGCTGAAGACATTTCATAACAGACCACAGCAATCGAGCCCAGGGCTCCAATACCCAGAATGACCTTACAGATGCTGAACGACAAGGCAAAGACAGCAAGGGGGTGAGTTCCCGGCTTGGGGTGTAATTTGAACATAGCATTTCTTACCACCTGTTTTAATTGTTTCAGGCGGCTGTGAGGGCAGTGGCAGAATTGGGAGCCAGGTGGGAGCAGGACAAGAGTGATGTGATGCTGGGTCTCACCCCCAGGCTTGGGGACACAGCCAGTGGACTCCGGATCACTGGCATTGAGCCCGTTGGGTGTCAAGAGAGGAGACCCAGGGGAATCTGGGGGTGTCCGGGAAGCTACGTACTTCCTTCTCTCCACATTGTCACCTTGTTCATGGGGGTGGGAAGTTCCGGCTCTCTGCCCTCACAGGAAGGGCCAGGGTTGGGGGGAGTGAAGAGTTCCCCATTCTTCTGCCCTCTCTCTCACTGCCCTCCGAAAGGAGAGAGGTCAACACCAGGTCAGAACTGGGTTCTCTCTGGCCACATTCACAGTATGACAGTGTCACTGATTGCATGTTTGTGTCCCCCCCAGAATTTATATGTTGAAGCCTAATCTCCATACGGGGGCATTTAGAGATGGGATATTTTCGAGGTAACGAGGTCATGAGGGTGGAGTCCCCGTGATGGGATTAGTGTCCTTATACAAAGGAACCTGCCAGAACTTGCTTCCTCTTTGTCTCCTGATGACACACAGCAAGGTGTCCATCTGCAAAGCAGGAAGAAGATTCTCACCAGGAAGCAAATTGGCCTGCACCTTGATCTTGGACTTCCCAGCCTCCAGAACCACAAGAAAAAAAAAATTTCTTTATTAAGTTGACTCATCCGTGGTATTTTGGTTACAGCCAAGGACTCAGGTTGTGGATCAATCTCCTGTCATACTGCTCTTCGTGTGGACTCTCAAAGGCATCCTGCTTTGTGAGTCGAGCATGCCAGCTTGTATCAGGGTCCTCGGCTCTGTTCTGCCTACCCATTGTCAAGCGGATTTCAAGCCTGATCTACAGACTCAGGGGCATGAAGTGTTGTTCAAGACGCCCCCCTGGGGCCTCTTCACCCATGCTGCATCCTCCTCCTCAGTGTCAACTGGAAAAGTCCTGTGTCCTTGAGCAAAAGGAAGGTCACCAGGCACTTGCTCACACTAATGACCAGAGCTGTAATCCACTGACTCAGATCTTCATTTGGATCGCTAGGAGGAGTCAGTGGAGTAGAGAAGTGAATGGAAGGATTCGAGGGTCAGAGCTCATTTCACATGACCACCTGTGTGAGCAGGTGGTCCGGGACATGGAGGCTTTCGATGCTGACCATCTGTCTATACCTCCCCAACAGAAATATGACTAACATCCTGCCTGATTCTGCAGCTTGAGTTCAAGAAATAAATCCCAGGAATGGAATGTTTGGGGCTTCCATTGTGGCTCAAGTGGTAAAGAATCTGCCTGCAACACAGGATGCCCGGGTTTGATCCCTGGGTGGAGAAGATCCCCTGGAGAAAGGCATGGCTACCCCCTCCAGTATTCTTGCCTGGAGAATTCCATGGACAGAGGAGCCTGGTGGGCTACAGACCGTAGGGCCACAAAGAGTCATAACACATACACACATACACACATACACACATACATGGAAAGTTTATTGGTTGACTCACTCAGGAGCGGAAGCTTCAGAACATGATTGGAACTTGGGGAGTGATGTGTGAGCCACACATGTCCAGCATCTCGCTGACCAGCCCAGGCTTCTTCACATGGCTTCTGGGTTCCAAAGGCAGCAAGATAAGATAAACCATGTGGATAAGCACGTTTCAAGCTTCTGACATAGTTTTGTTTTAGCTTCCATTGTCTGGGGAGATGGATCAGAAAAGAAGGCTTGCTTAGATGGAGATGAAAGAGGGCACTGCTTATGTTTTCTTCAAGGAGTTTCATGGTCTCAGGTCTTACATTTAGGTTTTTAATACATTTTGAATTTATGTTTGTATATGTTGTAAGAAAGTAATCCACTTTGACTCCTTTGCTCGTAGTTGTCCAGTTTTCCCAGCACCATTTATTGACGAGACTGTCATTTCCGCATTGTATACCCTGCCTTCTTTGTCATAGATTAATTGACCATATAAGTATATATTCACTTTTGAGCCCTCTGTTGGTTTCATTGATCTCTGTGTTTGTTTTTGCGCCAGGGCCAGGCCGTTTTGATTCGTCATGCCACTCCCTTCTGTCCTGCAGAGTTTCTGCTGGAAAGTCAGCTGATCGTCTCAGGAGAGCTCCTTTGTACTTAGCTAGTTGTTTTTCTCTTGCTGCTTTCAAGATCTTTTCTTTAATATTTGTCATTTCAATTATAATGGGCTTGAGGTGGGCCTCTTTGGGTTCATCTGGTTTGGGACTCTGTGCTTCCTAGAATTGGGTGTCTGTTTCCTTCCCTAGGTTAGGGAAGTTTTCAGCTATTATTTCTTCAAATAAGTTCACTGCCTTATTCTCTCTCTTCTCCTCCTGGGATCCCTCTACTGTGAATGTTATTGTGTTTGATATAGTCCAAAGGTCTCTTAAACTATCCTCATGTTTTAAAAAAAAAATTTTTTTTTTCTGTTCAACTTGGGTGATTTCCCTTACTCTGTCTTCCAATTCATTGATCTCTTCCTCTATATCATTAATCTTCTATTGATTGCTTCTGACGTATGTTTTATTTCAGCTATTGCATTCTTCAGCTCTGTTTTGTTCTTTTCTATATTTTATAACTCTGTTGAAATTCTTACTGTGTTCACCCATTCTTTTTCCAGTTTCATTGAGCATCCTTTTGATTATTACCTTGAACTCCTAATCAAGTAGATTGCCTATCTCCACTTTGTTAGACCTTTTTCTAAGGTTTTGTCTTCTTCCTTCGATTGGAACATCTCCTTCTGTCCCCTTATTTACCCAACTGTCTTCGTTCATTGCTGTGTGTTAGCTGGGTTGCTGTGTTTCCCAGCCTTGGAGAAGTGGCCTTATGGAGGACGCATCCGACAGGGCCTGACAGCAGCACACCTCCTCCTGGTCGGCAGAGCTATACCCTCTAGGGGTGCCATCTAGGTGGGCCACCTCCAGCTTCTCTTGTGGCGGGTCCAACTACTATCGAGGGTTCTGGTACACTAGGCTGGCCCCTGGCCAGTTTGGCTGGCAGGCCCTGCTCCCTATGGTGGCTCCTGGCCCACTGGTGCGTGAAGCCAGGTCCCTGCTCAGGGCTGATGCCAGCTTGCTGGTGGGCGGGGCTTTGTCCCCATGTGGCTGGCTGCAAGACGCAGGGGGTACCAGGACTGGGCCAGCCCACAGATGGACAGATAAGCTTACGGTGATCATAGGCTAGATGGAGTTTGCCAGGAGCGGTATCCTCATGGCAGAGAAGCTCCCTGAAATGGCCACTGCCAGCATCTCTGCCCAGGAGGAGTCCAAGTTGCCTCCTGCCTCTCTGGGAGACTCTCCAAGATCAGAAAGTGGATCTGACTCAGGCTCCTTTCAAACTTCTGCCTCTGTGCTGGGGCTGGAGCATGTGAGATTGTGAGTATGCCCTTTAAGTATGGAGTTTCTATTTCCCGCAGAGTGAAGTCTCTGTTTCTTACAGCTCTCCAGTTCTCTTGTGCTCAAACCCTGCTGGCCTTCAAAGCCAGGTGTTTTGAAGGCTTGTCTTCCCAGTGCAGGACCCCTTTGCTAGGAAGCGCAACGTGGAGGTCGACCCATTGTCCTCTGGGGAGAACCTCTGCAATTATAATTATCCTCCCATTTGTGGTCATCTACCTGGCAGTGTGGGTCTTGACTATACCTGTCTTTTCCCCTCCTACTCGTCTCACTGTGATCCCTTTTTTATCACTTTAGTTGTGGAAACTCTTTTCTGCTAGTCTTCAGGCTGTTTGCATAGGTAGTTACTGACAGATAGTTGTAATTTTGGTGTGCTCATAGGAGGCGGTGAGCTCACCTACTCCATTATCTTGATCTTCCTATTCCACTGTCTCGGTCACACCTCCTCAACCATAGCTTTTTCAATCAACTGAGGTCAGAAAAGCAAAACCTTCATTTAAAAAAGCCTCCTAGAATGTTTACAGAGCCCTGAAAATAGTTTCTTGGACCCCTGTAATGAGTAGCCCCTGTGAAGGTGAATCTTTTAGTTGAAAGAGAAAAAGCACATCTTGTTGATGCTCCTGTGATGCTGGGATTTGCAATCAACTAGTAAGGACTAAGCAGTGCTTTGACTAAATGCTACTATGTGGTCGTTTGCCAAGGGATATTAGAAAACACAAGGCAAGAGAAAAAAGTCTTTCAGTTCTGGTTATTGCCAACAGATTCTGGTCTCCGCTGCTAGATGCTCGATGTCAGTGCAGGAGGGCAGTCTGCTGGGAGATCTACAGCGGTCTGAGCATCTCTGCCTGAGTTCAGGGTCCCCAAGGGTCTCTCAGGGACACTTGGAGAGGAAGGTCCCCAAATATAGTAAGAGATCGACAGTTCGGATCACGATGACTCACTGCAAAGTCCTCTATGACATTAAAGGGAAAGACTTGGCCCTTCTAAGGAAGGCGTGGGTGAGCGCTGGGAGAAAACCACAGCTTTCGTGTCACACAGAAGGTTTGCATCTTTCTCAAGGGCAGGTCAGGACAGAAACAACTGGAGTACTCCTCAGGCCAAAAAAGTAAAAAAATAAAACCTACAATCATTTCTGGAGTTAATAGATTTTTGTTATGCTTTCTCTCATGGGAGAAAAACGCCAAACCTCAGTGCTGCTTACCCAAGAAAACCAGTGATGCTGGCCCAGGGCGGGGCCTGGGTACCAGCTGGTAAGAGGACATTCTGTGTCCGCCTGAGGCAGCACCTCGACACCTCAGCCCCTGGTCTAGCTTAGATGGAGGTGGAGTCAGGAAGAACTGTGGCGTGCGTTCTTTGTTAGGTAGTAAGTTCTCCTTCTCCCTGAGACTTCCCTGGTGGCTTAGACGGTAAAGCGTCTACCTACAATGTGGGAGACCCGGGTTCAATCCCTGGGTCAGGAAGATCTCCTGGAGAAGGAAATGGCAACCCACTCCAGTGTTCCTGCCTGAAGAATCCCATGGACAGAGGAGCCTGGCAGGCTACAGTCCACGGGGTCACAAAGAGTCGGACATGACTGAGCGACTTCACTTTCCCTTTCCTTCTCTCCTTTTCAGTTGTAAGTTTGCTGTAGAAGTAAAGTTTGGGTGATGTTAAAAGGCCTCCTTGCCAGTTTCTGGGTCATAACCTGGAGCCAGGACTTGCGAGAACAAACATGTAGATGCAAGCTGGTAGATTTGGGGTTCAGAAGGAACAGGTTCTGAGTCTGGAGCCTGCTTCATGTCCCCTCTGTGCAATAACCATGGCAACAGGTAGGCTGGCTATCCAGAACAATCTGCCTAAGAATGTCTGCCTTAGCAAAGCCCTTCAAACCTGCCTGGAGAATCCCAGGGATGCGGGAGCCTGGTGGGCTGCCGTCTATGAGGTCACACAGAGTTGGACATGACTGAAGTGACTTAGCAGCAGCAGCAGGGTGTTAAGCCCAAGGCATTTGACCTGTCTTGTGCCCTGGTTGGATGTGTTTCTGGCCAGTGAACAAGCAGAAGGTTGTAGCCGCTCTCCATGTCATCTGATACTTGGGGCATGCAACCACAAATCACACTGTTGATGAAACACCAAGCCTCTCAGTGTGGCATCTGCTGGACTACTGTGCTTCTCAGGTGGCTCAGGGCAAAGAATCTGCCCTCGATTGCAAGAGAGGCTGGAGACCAGGGTCCATTCCTTAGGTCAGGAGATCCCCTGGAGGAGGAAATGGCACCCTCTTCCAGTATTCCTGTCTGGAAAACTCCATGGACAAAGGAGCCTCGTGCGCTACAGTCCATGGGAATTGCAAAGATTCAGACATAACTGAGTATGCACACGCTCTTGAACTATTAAGAAATGAGGACTGAAGGTGTTTATCTGCTGCTTCCCTTGTGGGGACGCCTAACCAAGCTCAAGAGTGCGCGTTCCTGTTCTCCTAGTTTTCGCTGTTGCTTTTCTCAGTTAACCCTCACTGTCTGCAGAGCACATTGTTAGAGGCTTTAAAAAGGACACTTACCTTCCTGTTTTCCCAAAACATATTGTTAGGCACTTAAAATGCAATTATAAATAATATTGGGGCCAACATATCATTTATGTTGGGTAAATTTTAATCAGGATACTGGGAGAGTGATGAAAAGATAAGATTATGGTTGACATAATTCAAACATTTTTAATCACTGGTTTTGAGCAATTTGACCATGATATATTTGTGTGGAGCTCTCTTCATGTCTCATATGCTTGGATTTGTTCAGTTCTTGCACCTTAGGTTTTTTTTTTCCAATTTTGACTATTTTGTCCATTGTTTATTAAAACATTTCTTCCAGATATATATTCAGCTGAAGCTTCCAAGGGGGCCTTCTGAAAAGATCACTTTGCTCCCTGGTGGAGAAAGAATGAGGGAGGGGAGAGTGGGCAACAGAAACAGAGGCAGCCTGGTGCTCAGGTCCCTCTGACTCAAGCTCAGATGAGAGATGGCAGCGCTGATGGAGATGAAGAAGTTAGGCTGACTTGAAAGTTCACAAGGAAAATCAGTGGCTTGTGTCGCCATGGATGCGAACGAGCTCACTGATGGTGAGCTGAACGTTTGGTTGAGGAGAAAAACCAGAACCAAGCCTCCAGGAATGCTGACATGAAATGCTTCTGCAGAGAAAGATGAGCCGGCAAGCAAGGGAGAAGATGGTTCTGTAAAGATAAGCGGAAAACAAGGAAACCGTGTTATCACAGAAAGGAAGGAAAGAATGTGCTTTTCAAAGCATGGAGCGGCTGAAAGAGAAGCCAAAAGCATTCTTTCTAGCCCATCTGCTCTTCTTTCTACCCTAAAGATATTTTTAGACGTTTTATTTTATGTTGGAGTGTAGGTGATTTACAAGGTTAACTTCAAGTGTGCAGCGAAGTGATTCAGTTATACACAGACATGCAGGTATTCTTTTTCAAATTCTTCGCCCGATCAGGTTGCCACAGAATTTTGATCAGCGTTCCCTTTGCTGTACAGTAGGTCCTCGCTGGTTGTCTGTTTTAAATATGGCAGAGTGTACAGGTTCATCCCAGGCTCCCTAACCGTCTTCCCCACCACCCTTCCCCTCTGGTAACCAAAAGACTTTTTTACCCACACCTGCAGCCTTCCTGTCTAATCTAACTCTGCAGCTCCTGTTTTTTCCAGGCCACCCCCCCCCTTCTATATTTTTTCATCTTCCCCTCCTTAATCTCTTCCATCCTCTTTCAAAAGACTTTCTCAAAATGTCAGTTTTTCAAAATCACAGTTTTTTTAATCCAATTTACAGTCAATAATCTTTGTAGGAAAATGACCACAAACTTAAACTGATAATACCTAAAGATACACAGAGATAGAGTTGGGATTGACTAAAAATTTTGCAAGAAGTAAATGTTCCTGCCTAAATTCTGATGTTTAACATTGGACAGGAAAATTGGACTGGGTAGAAATAGTGAATAAAGATCCCCAAAGAAAAATTAATAATGGCAGAAGCAATGACTGTTCAAATTTTGCTAATTGAGGAATTAGATATTGATCTTCATTATAAACTCTTCCAAATAAATGAAGGGAAATGACCTTGCTGGTAATTATTACAGTAAAATGAAAATGAAACAAGTGAAAATATTTAATTTTGATGGATAGAAAGTGGAACAATTATATTGGGTCTAGGACAATTCAACTCAGAAAATAACTATTTCGCAGAAAATTCTGCAGTGCTTACAAAACTCCGATAAAATGTTTCTATTCAAAGTATCCTTAGGGTAAAAAAATTTCTAAGGCCAAAATCTCTTATTAATTTCAGTTTATTTGTAGGGAGAAAAATAGTCTCATGATATGCAATTCTTTCAATAGTTAGTTTTCTCCCTTCATTTCTATTTTGGTTTATATGTATTCTCATTTTCGAACATGGTTAACATATAAGAGTACCTTGTAGAAGGTTAATGTTAACAATTCGGGAAAGGGATTATACTCATTTATGCCTATGATGGCTTGTGTATAAAAGGTAGCTGATAATTTCCATGTGGATAAATTTAAAAATTAATCAGTCTTTAAATGTGCCAAATCTTTTTATAAAATTGGTCTAATTTTACTCATATAAATACATTAAAAGAAGCAAGTTCTGAACTAGAGACAGCCCTTCATGCTTTTAAATAGAGAAATATTCTCAGTGAAGCAAGTTTTTTTTTTTTTTAAATCGAAGTAGAGTTCATTTACAATGTTTCAGATGTACAGCAAAGTGATTCATATATATATATATATATATATATATACTTTTTCAGATTCCTTTCACTTATAGGTTGTTACAATATATTTAATATAGTTCCCTGTTCTGCACAGTAGGTCTTATGTTATATGCATGCTTGCTCAGTATCTCGGTCATGTCCAACTCTTTGTGGCCCCATGGACTATAACCCACCAAACTCCTCTGTCTGTTGGATTTCCCAGGAAAGAATACCGGAGTGGGTTGCCATTTCCTCCTCCAGGGAAAATGTTATATATAGCAGTGTATATATGTCAATCCCAAATTCCCAATTTATCCCTTCCCACTCTTTCTCTATGTCTGAGTCATTTCTGTTTTATAAGTTCATTTGTATCAGTTGTTTAGATTCCGCATGTAAGTGGTTCATATATTTGTCTTTGTCTGACTTATCAGTGAAGTAAGATTTTAGAATATTGTGTGGGTTAGTTTCAATGTGTGTGTGTGTTTAACAAGAAAAAGAAAATGGTCTCATGGGCTGCAAGCCTGGAGATTGTTTTCGCTCTCGCTTCCACTGTGATTCACCGTATTATTCTAGGCAGGCCGCACTGTCTGGGTCTTCACAATCTCGCCTTTTTAGAGAAGCCAAATCGCACTTTGAAGGACCAGCTCTCCTCCGAGGGTGTGGAGATGCCAAAGGCCCTGTTGCCTGCTGTCTGCTTTCCTCCCTGCCCTCCACCAAGGCCAGAACAGCAGCTTCCTGTAGCTCCGACTGCCTTGGGTCTGGCCTCTGTAGCTAATCTCATTCCGTATTTGCAAGATGTCAGACAAGCTGGAAAAATTAACTTGGGGAACTTCAGGACTGACGTTTTCATCACATTGGAAATTTAGATTCCAAATGCACGGGGGGTGGGGTCCTGTTGTGGGGTTCACAGTTAACTGCCCCATGTGGCTGGGAGAGAGCAGGGATTTCGCCCCTTGTTGAAGCCTGGAGTCCAGCGAGTGAATGGTCTCTCTGGGAAGAAGGTGGTGAGAACCATTCTTGGTTCTCCATGAGATGTCCAGTGAAAACTGCCCTTGGGGCTGTAATCTGAGTTTGATTCCCGCTCTTTTAAGCCTCGGGCAGTTCCTCCAGCTCTCCCAGCAAGGTGGGCAGGATGAAGGCCCTCCCTAATTGTCTGTCTGATCCACCTTTGTGGCGTGTTCTGGAGGCTTTGTGTCCTCAGCCTGTCCCATGCCTTCCCGGGGTTCACCTGGGGCTGCTTCTGCCAGATACAGAATCCCAAGTTTTACCTTTCTCAAGACCGGAACAGGAAGCTCCCAGATCTTGGTCCCCAGTTATGGAAACGGCCAAGATGCTGGTTCCATGGAAAACGTGACTTGCCTATCTGGGGGTTGGGGGTTGGGGGGGAGTGTCTCCTCGCATAACTGGAGGGTCAGCTGGCAAGCAGCCCAGTGCTGCCCCAGCTATGCAGGCCAGGATCATAGCCCTGCTCCCTGGGGACCAGAGAGAATATTCCAGTCTGGAAGGTAGGTGAGAGAGGCAGATCCATGCCCAGCAGTACCTTCCGATCTGAGCCCCGGGGCCCCACTGTGCAAACATCTCTAACGGGCTTTCCTCCCTGCCCTCCACCAAGGCCAAAACAGCAGCTCCCTGTAGCTCCGACTGCCTTGGGTCCGGCCTCTGTAGCTAATCTCATTCCATTTTTGCAAGATGTCAGACAAGTTGGAAAAATTAATTTTATGTGTTTTGAGAATAAAATTTGTAATGATGACAGAATCCCAGAAATTAAAAGTTTAGAGGTACGTTATTTGTGCTCAGGGACGGCATTCATCTAGTTACTGACATCTGCTCTTGACATGAGGGAGAAAGAAGCTTCTGTGAACCCAGCCCAGAGGATTTCTTGGAAAGTCCAACTGGCTAGACCCCACGAATATCCATTCTTAGACATATAGCTTGGCTTGTGAATCAAGCTTTTTCAGAAACGTTCAGCTCACAGCTCCCAAGTTTATTTAATGAGAGGAAATGGTCTATTTTGCAGAACATTCATAACTAAAAATTCATAGGATGCGTTATGCGTTGGAGACCGAATCTGTTTTTCTGACCGTGTAAAATTCAGGGCGAAGGCAGAGGGTCTGGCCTCAATCTTTGCTGACAGGCTGGATCCTCACTGTGACTCCATCCCCTCCACAGGCTGGGCCTCCCATCCCACTCGCAGGACTGCCTGTTCTTCCTTGCGAGCATCTGTGACCTTCAGTCCCTGGGATAACTGCAGAGGAGAAGTTCATCTTCAGGACGTGTCTTCTTTTTCATGCCTCCGCCTTCCTTGAGCTTCACTGTCCAAAGATCAGATCCAGGCTTGGCCATCAGATCTTCCTTTCTAATCTCCTTCCTTCCACACAGCTGAGTGGGAGCAAGGTACAGAAGTTACCTTTAAATTCTGTTGGTGATTTACCGCAAACAGAATCTGGGCTCCACACTCAGTCTAGGGTCAATTCAAAGAAACAATCTCAAAGTAACAAGGATGCCTAAATCATTCCATGTCAATCACCGCATGCAAGATTCAGACAGATATGTTCCTTGTACAGAGCCTGAGTCCTCGATGGGGAGGAGGCCCACCTGAAAACAGATAGGGTCTAGTATCAGGGGGCTGACATAATCACAGCCTGTTAGCTGGATGTGAAACACTGAACTCCAATTCAGTATGTTCTCAAGGAGAGGCTTGCTGCTGCTGCTGCTAAGTCACTTCAGTCGTGTCCGACTCTGTGCGACCCCACAGACGGCAGCCCATTGGGCTCTGCCATCCCAGGGATTCTCCAGGCAAGAACACTGGAGTGGGTTGCCATTTCCNTGCTGCTGCTGCTGCTAAGTCGCTTCAGTCGTGTCCGACTCTGTGCGACCCCACAGACGGCAGCCCATTGGGCTCTGCCATCCCAGGGATTCTCCAGGCAAGAACACTGGAGTGGGTTGCCATTTCCTTCTCCAATGCATGAAAGTGAAAAGTGAAAGGGAAATCGCTCAGTCGTGTCTGACTCAGCGACCCCATGGACTGCAGCCTACCAGGCTCCTCCGTCCATGGGAGTTTCCAAGCAAGAGTACTGGAGTGGGATGCCATTGCCTTCTCCAAAGGAGAGGCTTAGGGAGGAGATTTAGGCAATCTGGTTACTCCCTTTATGTACTGAACAGCTGTTGAAAACCTACTATGTACTAGCTCATGTCCTAGGTACTAGAAATAGAATACAAATAAAATCATTAAAAATAAATAAAAACCCTCCCCTCAGTGGAGCTTATCTTTTAATTGGCTTGCTGCTGTTCAGTCACTAAGTCATGTCCAACTCTTTGTGACCCAACGGACTGCAGAATGCCAGGCTCCTCTGTCTCCCGGAGTTTGCTCAAATTCATGTCCATTGAGTCCATGATACTATCTAACCATCTCATCCTCTGCTACCCCCTTCTCCTGCTGGCCTCAGCTTTACCCAGCATCAGGGTCTTTTCCAGTGAGTCAGCTGTTCATGTCAGGTGGCCAAAGTATTGGAACTTCAGCTTCAGCACCAGTCCTTCCAATGACATTCAGGGTTGATTTCCTTTAGGATGGACTGGTTTGATCTTCTTGATGTCCAAAGGAATCTCAAAAGTCTTCTCCAATACCACAGTTTGAAATCATCAATTCTTTGACATTCAGCCTTCTTTATGGTCCAATTCTCACATCCATACATGGTTTTGACTATACGGACTTTTACCAGCAAAGTGATATCTATGCTTTTTAATACACTATCTAAGTTTGTCACAGCTTTCTTTCCGAGGAGCAAGTGTCTTCTAATTTCATGGCTGCAGTCACAATCTGCAGTGGTTTTGGAGCCCAAGAAAATGCAATCTGTCACTGCTTCCACTTTTTCCCTTTCTATTAATATTTGCTATTAAGTGATGGGATTGGATGTCATGACCTTCATTTTTTTGAACGTTGAGTTTTAAGCCAGCTTTTTCACTCTCCTTTTTCACCCTCATCAAAAGATTCTTCAGTTCCCCTTCATTTTATGCCATTAGAGTAGAATCATCTGTACATCTGAGAATGTTATTATTACTCCTGGCAATCTTGATTTCAGCTTGTGATTCATCCAGTCTGGCATTTTGCATGATGTACTCTGTATATAAATTAAATAAGCAGGGTGACAAAATACAACCTTGATGTACTCCTTTTCCAATTTTCAATAAGTCCCTTGTTCCATGTCCAGTTCCAACTGTTGCTTCTTGACCTGCATACAGGTTTCTCAGAAGACAGTTAAGTTGGTCTGGTATTTTTATCTCTTTAAGAATGTTCCACAGTTTGTTCTGATCCACATAGTCAAAGGCTTTAGCATGGTCAATGAGGCAAAAGTAGATGTTTTCTGGAACTCCTTTGATTTCTCTGTGGCCCAATGAGTGCTGATTAATTGGAAAGATGGACAATAAATAAAATACCCAAATAAAGCTGGTGGCAGGACAGCCGTGGAGACCACTGGAAGGCTGTGTCCTGAATGAGCTGGGCTCGCAGGGCGGGGTCACACAAGGGCCTAGACCGACACACACTTTAGTAGAACCACCGTACTTGGTCGGTTGAGGATAGACTCGGGAGAAAAGGGCAGAAAGAGGAAGCCAGAGAGAAGGTTATCGTGACGATCCCAGTGGGAGCTAAGGTTAATGGAGGCTTGGGCCAAAGTGGTGGCCACAGAGACGGGGAGCTCGCAGTCTAGACTTGAGAGTCTGTGGGAGATGGGCGTGTTCTGGCCTGTGGACTGGAAGGATAAGCTTTCCGCAGCTGAGATGGGCAAGGCTGTGGGGAGGGCGGGTTTGGAGAGAGGGGAGGGCAGGATCCAGGCTTTGTGCACACCGTTTGCTGTGTGTGGGGGTGTGTCCATCCCAGAGCACTCTCACGTAGGCGGTTGGGGGTCAGGCCGTAGATCTCAGGGGAGAGGAGTGGATAGGGTAAGGTGCAGAACCATCAGCACACTGCATGCGGGCAGCGAGTGTCCGCATGAGGGCAGAGACAGTTCCTATCATCCGAACTGACTCAGGACACTTACAGGAACCTACTCCCGGTGGGCTTTCCACAAGGATGTGTTGCTGTGGTGGCTCCCTGGTGCTTCCCTCTTCCAGAGGATGCATCATCCCCAACCCCAGCGGGCTGCTGCTGGCTCACAGCCGCATCCCTTACTGGGAATCGCCCTCAGCCCCAGGGATCTCCTGACTCAGGGGTCTCCTGGCCCCAACAGTGCTCCACGGCCAGTGACCGGCTGACCTGGAGACACAGAGACCCACTTCTCTTACCTCGGTTGGGATGACTCTAAAGGACAATTCTACTATAGCGTCACCTGTTGGTTTCACAGGGGTCTTATTTGCAACCGTGTTATAAGTCAGCTCTTCCCCATGTCCAGTCCTGCCTGCTCCACATCCCTATGGAATTCTCCTGGGAGTGCTTCCCAGTAAAACCTCTGCGGGTCTGTTTCCAGGGACCTAATCTCACACCCTGAATCAATACACGAATGTGTGTGTATGTTAGTCACTCGGTCGTGTCCAACTCTTTGTGACCCCATGAACTCTAGCCCACCAGGCTCCTCTGTTCATGGAATTCTCCAGGCAAGAATACAGGGGTGGGTTGCCATTTTCTTCTCCAGGGACATGAATGTGCCAGGGTTCGGTTCCCTTCACTTTCTCAGGAGAACACTCACCGACTCTGGAATAAATTAGGTCCCTGGTAGAGGCACTTGGGACTCTGTATTTTTCTTCCAAGCGCTGCTTCCTTTGTTACGTCTCAGATCACTTGGTTCATATTCCTCTTCCCCAGCCTTTGTGGCAAGGATGAGGGGATCTTGCCTGATGCCTGGTAGATGTTTAGAAAATATTAACAGAATGAATGAATCTGCCGGCTGCAACCCAGTTATAGCCGAGCCAGGGTCACTCCGGGAGTATAGCCCGTGCAAAGCGTGTCAGGACTCCGTGTAAACCTTCAGGCCCCTGCTATAGCCCATTGTGTAGGCTTCCCAGTCTCCAGCCTGAGGCTTTATGGGGTCCTCAACTAGCCCTCTCTCCCCCACACAGAGGCTGGCGTTTCTCAGCACATCTCATAATCCCCCAATGTTGAAACCTCCAGTGTGAAGACAAAGCAGCTGACATGTGGCCGGGTTTTGCCTCAAGATAAATCCTGGTGAAAGTAAATAAACAGAGGGAAAAGACAATGATCTTTCTTAGGAAAAGTGGAAAAACAAATGATTTGGGATCCTTTTCCAAAACAAGACATCAAGGCTTAGTGAGATGCAGCCAGGCTCTGTCTCAATGGAAAAGTAGTTATTCTGCCCCGCCTCGTTCATGGAGAATTGTTCAGTCACTCAGTCATGTCCAGCCATTTGCGACCCCGTGGACTGCAACATGCCAGGCTCCCCTGTCTTTCACTGTCTCCCAGAGTTTGCTCAAAGTCATGTCCATTGAGTCAGTGATGCCATCCAAGCTTGGAGAACCTCAAAGATGGCCCCCAGGTTCCGACAGCCTCGCAGGTGTCTGAGTTCAGCGCTGCTTTGTGCGGATGTCCTTACAACACCACACTCCAGCTGGGCTACAAGGCCACGCGGGGCTAAGTGGTAGCTCAAGACTGCTCAGGAGTGAGTGGGCGTGTAGAGGNCTTGAGTCAGTGATGCCATCCAAGCTTGGAGAACCTCAAAGATGTCCCCCCAGGTTCCGACAGCCTCGCAGGTGTCTGAGTTCAGCGCTGCTCTGTGCGGATGTCCTTACAACACCACACTCCAGCTGGGCTACAAGGCCACGCAGGGCTAAGTGGTAGCTCAAGAGTGCTCAGGAGTGAGTGGGCGTGTAGAGGACTAAGCTGACCGGTGCAACCTGGAAAGGCCTTTCTAGAGGCGCCTCGGTCCACCTGAGTCAAACTGCCTTCAGCCTTGGCCGTGACAAGCCAGCTGTGCCCTACCTCTTCCTGCCACATTTGATGTCGTGGGATTCAGCACGGCCCCGTGCAGGACTCCTGACACGCCTCGTCACCTCATCTGACCTTCACAGCATCTATATGGTGGGTGGTCCACCATCATCACTCTACAGACTCGGACCTCGAGGCTCAGACAGATGGAGCAACGTCCCCAAGGCCACACAGCTGGTGAGAGGGGGGTCCATGACCCCATCCAGGTGGCGACACTAGCAAATGGGACTCGAATGCCTGTGCTTCACGGTCTCTCATGACAGCACCTTGTGTTGACGGATTTGCTACCTTATCTCCAATCTCCACACCATCCAGTGGGAGTGGGGTCTGAGTGTATGCAGTAGACAGGAGGAAGCTGGTATGAAGCGATTAAGTGGCACGTCTGAGGCTACACAGTGTTAACTCGTGGAGACAGGGTTTGAGTCTTCCAGGCGCAAAGCCCTTGTGACACGTGACGCAGTGGCATCTTAACTTTCACGCCTCAGTGGATCCAGTTGGCTCAGCTCTCTGTGTTCCACTACAGTAGCATCTTCTTTGCTACAGTGCACTCGCAGAGTGCATCTTTCCTTTATTTTAGCCTTCTCCCAACTGTGATCTGGGCTTCCCAGGTGACTCAGTGGTAAAGAATCTGCCTGTCAATGCAGGAGATACAGGCTCGATCCCTGGGTCAGGAAGATCCCCTGGAGGAGGAAATGACACTCCAGTACTCTTGCCTGGAAAATGCCAGACAGAGGAGCCTGGCAGGCTACAGTCCATGGGGTTGTAACGGGTCGGACATGACTGAGCATGCACGCACAACTGTAGTCCAACCTAAGCCTTAAACAAAAGATTTCAATGCCTCCATGTCAAGATGAATTGTAAGTTACCAGCTCTGATGCAACAGAAGCAGAGTCTCTATCTTTGAACATATAACTGCCATGGACCACAAAGCTGTCAGCGAGATACTTCACCCTTGGATCACCAGCCATTCTACAGCCCTGTGTTGTCCCGTAAAGAAAGCAACCATCCTCACAAACAAGATTCTTCATGTCCCAAAGGCTAAAGTTGCTGACTGCAAGCTGGTGCATTTGAAAAGCGGCTCTATTCCCAAACCCCTCTGAGTTAAACAGACACGTTCTAAGGGGATCACTATGGAAAGTTCTGTTATCGAGATGGTGACATAAATTCTCCAAGAATCCTCTTTTGCTGCCAAACTCGCATCAGATTATCAAAGATGTGTTTTGGATAAGATTTGTACTTGGGGTGAGTTTAGGAGAAGAAAGAGATAAAAGGAAGTGACTGTCTGTCTTGGTCTCTACAGTTCCTAGGAAGAAAAAGACCAAAAAAAAAAAAACAGCTTTAGTTATTAAGCCCTTCTGCCAAATGAGGGTCAGGCTGGCTGGTGGGGCGGGGGCCCTAAAAGCCAACTGAAAGCTCTAGTAGGGGACGCTGTGGTGGCAAGGATAAGGCCACCTTAGCCTTGCTCTGGGTGCCCGCCTCTCAGGGGGCCCGGGACTTTGTGCAGTGAGAGCTGTGTATCTGACCTTTGTGTGTTTGGACAACTGGACCAGGACAAAGATGACTTCATCCATGGAACAGACACTCGTGTCTGTCAAACACACACACACAGCAGCCCAGGAGGTGGGGAACATTACTTCTAGTTTTACAGATGGCTTTGGACAACCTGAGAGTTTGGACAATTGTCCACAAATACCCACACACCTCCCCTCCCAAGCAGCTCCATCACACTGGGATGCACTCTGTCCAGAGGAACATGTTGTTTTCAGTCGCTAAGTTGTGTCTGACTCTTTGGGGTCATGGACTGCAGCACACCGGTCCTCCTTGTCCTTCATAATCCCCTGGAGTTTGCTCACATTCATGTCCATTGAGTGAGAGATATCATCTAACCACCTCATCCTCTGTCACCCCTTCTCCTGCCTGCAATCTTTTCCAGCATCATGATCTTTTCCAATAAGTCGGCTCTTCTCACCAGGTGGCCAAAGTATTGGAGCTTTAACTTCAGCATCAATCCTTCCAGTGAATATTCAGGGTTGATTTCCTTTAGGATTGACTGGTTTGATCTCCTTGCTGTCCAAGGGATTCTTAAGAGTCTTCTCCAGCATCACAATGTGAAAACATCAATTCTTCAGTGCTCAGTTTCCTATAGGATCCAGCTCTCACATCCGTACATGACCACTGGAAAGACCATAGCTTTGACTACAGGCATCTTTGTCACCAAAGTGACGTCTCTGGTTTTTAATATATTGTCTGTGCTCAGTCACTTCAGTCATGTCCAACTCTTTGTGACTCTATGCACTGTAGCCTGCTAGGCTCCTCTGTCCATGGGATTCTCCAGCAAGAATGCTGGAATGGGTTGCCATGCCTTCCTCCAGGGGATCTTCCCTAATCCAGGGATTGAACCTGCATCTCCTGCAGCTCTGTATTGCAGGCAGATTCTTGATCTACTGAGCCAGCTGGGAAGCCCAATATATTGTCTATATTTGTCACAGCTTTCCTTCCAAAGAGCAAGGGTCTTTGAATTCCATGGCTGTACTCACCATACACAGTGATTCTGGAACTAAAGAAAATAAAGTCTGTCACTGCTTCTATTGTTTCCCCATCTATTTGCCATGAAGTGATGGGACCATATGCCATGGTCTTAGTTTTCTGAATGTTGAGTTTTAAACCAGCTTTTTCACTCTGCTCTTTCACCTTCATCAAGATGCTCTTTAGCTCTTCACCTTCTGCCATTAGAGTGGATTATCTGCATATCTGAGGTTGTTGATATTTCTCCCAACTATCTTGATTCCAGCTTTTGATTCGCTCAGCCCAGCATTTTACATGATGTACTCTGTATATAAGTTAAATAAGCAGAGTGACAATATATAGCCTTGTGATACTCCTTTCCCAATTTTGAACCAGTCCATTGTCCCATGTCCGGTTCTAACCGTTGCTTCTTGATCTGCATACAGGTTTCTCAGAACACAAGGAACGTGAGCAGATATGAATGAGCACAAGCCTCAGATGCGCTTGGGCAGTTTGGCTTGGCTCGTACAGTCTGAGGTCTGCTAATAAAAGAATTTTCCTTGGGTGGCCACTGCCTTTTTAGCCTTGACCCTGAACAAAACCTAGCAGCAGATTCAGTTTATCTCAAAGTCAGTAGCCAAACCCAGTAGGCCCAGAGCCTGAAGCACAGCTGCCCACCAAGCCCAGAGCTGACCAGCTCCATGGCATCAGCATGTGAGTTCATGAGCGTGTTGGTACACACTGACAAAAAGCTATTGCATTTGGGAGTGTTTGCTACACAGCATTACTATGGCGATAGCTGATACAGAAAGGTCGTGTAGTTATATGAAAGTCAGAGAGAAGTTTGATTTCAAGTATTCATATTCTCCAAACCCAATGATGTTTTAATTATATCATATAGAGCAAACAGTGTGGAGGTGGAAAGTCAGGACAAACCTGGGGAAGAGTCCCTGCTGCCAGCTTCTGAAGCTTCTAGAAAGTGCAAAGAAAAACACACACAACACAGCAGCTTATTCAGGAGAAGGACTTATTGACAAGTAAGTACCCTTGGATTTAGGTTTCCAGATGATGTTCTACACAAATTGTTCATAATTTTTAAACAGTTTAAAAAAATTACACCCATGCTAATTCATTTGTTTATCTGTGAACCCAAAATGTTTCCATATATAGTCCTCCCTGTATTTAAACTTGGCTAAAATACCCGCTTTCAACACTGTAAAGTCCTGAATCAGCAGAAACTATGTGATAGTCTTTAAAATTTGGCATGAGATTTTTGTTGTTTTTGGAGGGCTTGTCAGATTTCCATCCTCATTATCACTTCAAGAATAAGAATTTATTATTACAAGCAAACTTCTTAACATGATGATATTAAAGTGCTGCACTCAGTATGCCAGCAAATTTGGAAAACTCAGCAGTGGCCACAGGACTGGAAAAGGTCAGTTTTCATTCCAATCCCAAAGAAAGACAATGCAAAAGAATGTTCAAACTACTGCACAATTGCACTAATCTCACATGCTGGGAAAGTAATGCTCAAAATTCTCCAAGCCAGGCTTCAACAGATGTTCAAACTGGATTTAGAAAAGGCAGAGGAACCAGATATCAAATTGCCAACATCCGTTGGATCATCAAAAGAGCAAGAGAGTTCCAGAAAAACATCTACATCTGCTTTATTGACTACACCAAAGCCATTGGCTGTGTGGATCACAACAAACTTTGGAAAATTCTTCAAGAAATGGGAATACTAGACTACCTTACATGCCTCCTGAGAAATCTGTATGCAGGTCAAGAAATAACAGTTGGAACGGACTTGTTCAAAATTAGGAAAGGAGTACAACAAGGCTGTAAATTGTCACTGCTTATTTAACTTATATGCAGGGTACATCATGTGAAACACTGGGCTGGATGAACACAAGCTGGAATCAAGATTGCCAGGAGAAATATTAATAACCTCAGATATGCAGATAACACCATCCTTATGACAGAAAGAGAAGAAGGACTACAGAGACTCTTGATGAAAGTGAAAGAGGAAAGTGAAAAAGATGGCTTAAAACTCAACATTCAGAAAACTAAGATCATGGCATCTGGTCCCATAGTTTTATAGCAAATAGATGGGGAAACAATGGAAACAGTGAAAGACTTTATTTGTGGGGGGTGGGGGGCCTCCAAAATCACTACAGATGGTGATTGCAGCCATGAAATTAAAAGATGCTTGCTCCTTGGAAGAAAAGCTATGACCAACTTAGACAGCATACTAAAAAGCAGAGACTTTACCTTGCCGACAAAGGTTTGTCTAGTCAAAGCTATGGTTTTTCTAGTAGTCATGTATGGATGTGAGAGTTGGACTATAAAGAAAGCTGAGGGGTGAAGAATTGATGCTTTTGAACTGTGGTGTTGGAGAAGACTCTTGAGAGTCCCTTGGATTGCAAGGAAATCCAACCAGTCCAACCTAAAGGAGATCAGTCCTGAATATTCATTGGAAGGACTGATGCTGAAACTCCAATACTTTGGCCACCTGATGCAAAAAACTGACTCACTGGAAAAGACCCTGATGCTGGAAAACATTTAAGGCAGCAGGAGAAGGGGATGACAGAGGATGAGATAGTTGGATGGCATCATGGACTCGATGGACATGAGTTTGAGCAAGCTCAAGGGAGTTGATGATGGACAGGGAAGCCTGGTGTGCTGCAATCCATGGGGTTGCAAAGAGTCAGATATGACTGAGTGACTGACATGAACTTTTTAACATTTTTTAACATAAAACCCTTGAATCATGGTAATAAAACAGATGCTCTTTAATTTTAATTTTCTGTATTCCATTGGTAAATACTATGTGTAATTTTTCTTAAGAATCCTATGAATTTTAAAAAGGAGGTTTCCTCATCCAAAAAAAGAAATTTAAAAATCCCTGTGTGCTCTAAAGTCCCTGGATTCCACCATTAAGCCGCAGTCCTCTGAAGAGCCTGCCTTGGGCTCCATTTACTGGCTTTCCATACAGGGTGGCCCTGTGCCGAGGGTGTCCTGTACACAATGCTGAGTCGTCAGAAAAGCCAGGGAGGCCTCGCACCAAATCTGCATTTTTCAGATGAGGCTCAGAGAAATTACTTTCCCAAAGACTGCACTAGGAGGTAATGGAGGTCAGGACTGAACATAGGTGTGTCTGGCTCCCTAACTGTAGACTGCCTCCTCCCAGATGTCCTCCCCAGCTATTTCCTCCTCATTGGTTCAAGGAGTCAGTCGGAGTGATGCTGACCCTTTCAGCAAGCTCTGCCGGGAGCAGGGAGCTGGGGTGAGGGCTAGTTTTTGATGCTCAGGAAGGACTTTAAGCTCAGAACGTCCCTGTATCACTCGTCTTGAACTTCACCCTGTTCATCTGTGCCCATTCTGTTTCCAATTTGAGACTCTTTTACTAGCTTGTCTAGTGGAGGGGTGGGGGTGTGAGGTTCAGTCAACTTTCCTTTTACTTAGAANCCACCGGGAGCAGGGAGCTGGGGTGAGGGCTAGTTTTTGATGCTCAGGAAGGACTTCAAGCTCAGAACGTCCCTGTATCACTCATCTTGAACTTCACCTGTTCATCTGTGCCCATTCTGTTTCCAATTTGAGACTCTTTTACTAGCTTGTCTAGTGAAGGGGTGGGGGTGTGAGGTTCAGTCAACTTTCCTTTTACTTAGAAATTAAACTAAAACCTTTTATGTTTAGAGAAGGGGCATGTACGGGTAAAGAAGTTAAACAACAATAATGGAAGTTTGGAGGGTTACTTTTTCCTTTGTGCTTTCTCTTAAAAGAATTACTCATGATTTAGCTATAATTATCATAGAGAATTTTTTTTTTAATTAGCCTTGACTGTTTCCTCTTCAGAAGGAAAATTGATACCCTATAATGTATTTTTCCCCACAGGATGCCAGGGTCAGTAGCAGCTAGGCTGAATCATTAGTTATTTGGCAAAAACTGATGATCAGAACTAAACATTGATATTTTAGCATTTTTCTCTAACAACTTCTGACACCACTTCTTTTGTTATCCATATATTGATAATATGCAATTGCTCAAGCCAAATATCCATCCAAGGGATTTTTCTTGATTCTTCTTTTCCCTCCATCCTTGACAACCAATGCATTAGGGCATCCTAGAGGTTGGTCTCCAAAACCTCATCTGTCTTCTTTTCTCTGTGTTGCTATCACTACATCTATGGTCCTCAAACCCATCACCTGGGTAGTAGCAATGCCATAATAATAGTGTGAACATTTCATGCAAAGATGGGCTCGATAAAGGACAGAAATGGTATGGACCTAACAGAAGCAGAAGATATTAAGAAGAGGTGGCAAGAATACACAGAAGAACTATACAAAAAAGATCTTCATGACCCAGATAATCATGATGATGTGATCACTAATCTAGAGCCAGACATCTTGGAATGTGAAGTCAAGTGGGCCTTAGAAAGCGTCACTACAAACAAAGCTAGTGGAGGTGATGGAATTCCAGTTGAGCNGACTGAAAGGAGATCCAATCAGTCTATTCTGAAGGAGATCAACCCTGGGATTTCTTTGGAAGGAATGATGCTAAAGCTGAAACTCCAGTACTTTGGCCACCTCATGCGAAGAGTTGACTCATTGGAAAAGACTCTGATGCTGGGAGGGACTGGGGGCAGGAGGAGAAGGGGACGACTGAGGATGAGTTGGCTGGATGGCATCACGGACTCGATGGACGTGAGTCTGGGTGAACTCCGAGGGATGGTGATGAACGGGGAGGCCTGGCGTGCTGCAATTCATGGGGTCACAAAGAGTCAGACACGACTGAGCGACTGAACTGAACTGAACAAGAACTGTGCCTCAAATCTAAATGTGTGGTGACTCCCCCTAAAATCCACGCGCTTCACTGGTGAGTCTGGGGCCAAGCAGGCCAGCCAGATGCAACAAGGAGCCACAGAGGGACTCCCACTCTCCCTCATGGTTGGGCTTGGAAGAGGCGCAACCATGTCCTTCCCCAGCGTGAACTGGACTCAGGCAAGGATCAAGTCCTGAAGCATCAAATGCAGGGGAAGGAAGGGACCTCATCCAGTGACAACTTGTTCTACCTGCAAATGACTTAAGGAGGGTTCCAAGAGCTGTGTGACCCTTTACATGCCCAAAGAGACAGGGGTGACATTGACTTCTTCATTATGTTGATTTTTTAAAATTGCTCTTTTCTGACTATGATATAAGGTCTATAATGGCAGGATTCAGGGGTGATTTTGTTTGTGACTTATTATTTTTGATCTTTTTTTGCTGCCGTTTGCTTAATGTCTAGCACCATAGCTGACAGGTAATAACAGGTACTCGACAAATGTTAATATTTGGAGACATAGGAGAGTTGTCAGAGCTCCTGTCACCTGTGTCTTAAGTCTCTCAAGACACAGGGGAAAGCAGAGGAGCATCGTAAACCAGATACTGCTGAGTGGGAGCCCTGGGGTTGGGTGAGAGCGCAGAGAGGAGGCGGCCAATACCAGCCTCCACTTATTCCTTCCACTCCAGGCCCACAGCACAGGTGAAGGCCCTTTGCGCTGAGCCCATGATGACTCTGCCTGCCTCACCCAGATCCCCTTGGACTCCTTCACCTCCACCACCTTTCCAGCCGCCCAGCTCGTCTCACCCACGAGCACCAGTTTCTGCCCAGCCTGGCACTGGGAAACGTTCTCTTCCACATCATGGTGACTTGGGACACAGGAGGAACTGGGGGACAGGCGGGGACTGGCTGAGGCTTCCTCTCAGTCGCTTTCCTTTCACTCTTTTCCACGCATGGGGGGTAGGACTCGATGGGGGAACTCAGAGAACTGAGCTGACTGCCCCAGGGCCCGAGGAGCAATCAGAGTGTCTTCAGGGAGGCTTGGAGTGACCAGCAGGCTGGGCTCCAGGTCTCTGTCCCCCTGGAGAACATTCAATGTCCTGGAGGTGGTGGGATGTGGAGACGCTAGGAGGACCGGCCCAGCCCGTTTCAGTGGAAGCGTTGCTCTTCCTGCAGCTTCAGTGGTCATCGTTCCAGCGTCTGGGAAGCTTTATGGTCTGCCTCTCCAAGCTGTTATGCTCAAGGATTCCTTGATTTAGGAGAGTAAGATTAGCTTTTAAATGCAGTCACATCTTTTCCATTTCTTGCTTCTCTGGGTTCCTTTAGCCAAGCCTGAGCTCACAGCTTGCAAGCATTCAAGTTCCTTGGAATAAAAGAAAAAGTCATCCGAAAACCCTCACCCAGCTTGCCCTGCTCTGACTCATCCCGAAACCCCGGGTACTTTCTTTGAGCTGTGGGAAATGCAATTTCGTGGGCCCCTGTGGGCTCCGCCCTTCACTGTGTGGGTGCCCCTACGGCCAGGAAACAGCAGGCAAATGGGATACCCAAGGCGTGGGAGGCCCTGAGGCTGAGTCACCCCATGCGATGCCTCTTAGACACATAGTTCAGCTGTGGTCACAGCCCCTGGAGTGACTCAAACTCTGGATCCCATGGATGCCTCTGTCCCTGCCGAGCGTGGACAGCCATCACGCCAAGACATTTGTTCCTAATTTTTCACCCACTCTGCCAGTGACTAGATCGTCCCCCTGGGGGTTGCAACCACAAGCCAAGGACTGCTGACCTAAGGAAGGACTATTTCTGCTTTTGAAGATTCTCGACTCAGGGAATGGAAGTGTTTATACTGTTGACATTTGAATTAAGAGCTGAGCAGTCTTCTGGGGACATCATGGTAATTCCGTTAACTCTGGGAATCAGACATTTTCTCAGCTCATTTGCTGAAGGATCCCAGGAAACTCTGCTCAAGGGAACAAAGAAATGAAGATGAGAGGTCTGAGTTCCAGACAAGGGACAGAGTTAAGAAACAGCAGATTCAGATGTCACTGCCTTGAGGCAAGGGAAACAACCTCCCACCAATCTTCCACAAACCTCTGGGATTGGTGTGATGCTCTTAGCTCACTAGCCTCAGACATGATGGCCAGCAACCCCATCCATAGCCCAGGAACCTGCCCACTTCCGAGATATCTGAAGACCAGCAGTGTCTTTTCCATGGGTGGCCCTAAATTCTCAGTGGTGTCTCATCCCTCACATCTGTCCCTCTTCACCGTGCCATGGACAAGCATGGTAAACTGCACCCTGCTGCATGAAGCCCAAGAATTACAAAGAAAATGTGGGACCTAACCCGCTTCCTCCTGCAAGCAGCATCCACCCGAGGCACGTGTGATAGCCTACCTCCATCAGGAAGGAAGAGGACCACAGAGGTCTTTTCAGGGTCCATTGAGGTCTCCAGTTCCCACCTCCAAGGCAGAAGGTACACGGAAGAATGGGTAGAATTTTTCTGGGTTGCAGGTGAGGTGGATCAGCGATTCCTCTTCCAAAGGCCACTTCCCAGCCGCTCCCGCTCCTAAAGATCAGGCTGTTCGCACAACTCACTCATTTTTGCCCCACAAGACTGAGTAAGAAGCTGCTGCTGCTGCTGCTGCTGCTGCGTCGCTTCAGTCGTGTCCGACTCTGTGCAACCCCATAGATGGCAGCCCACCAGGCTTGGCCGTCCCTGGGATTCTCCAGGCAAGAACACTGGAGTGGATTGCCATTTCCTTCTCCAATGCATGAAAGTGAAAAGTGAAAGTGAAGTCGCTCAGTCGTGTCCAACTCTTTGCAACCCCCTGGACTGCAGCCTACCAGGCTCTTCTGTCCATGGGATTTTCCAGGCAAGAGTACTGGAGAGGGTTGTCATTGCCTTCTCCAGAGTAAAGATCCCTGAATCCATTTAGCCATTCACCTAGCTAATAACGGGCTTCCCAGGTGGCACTAGTGGTGAAGAATCTGCCATCCAATGTAGGAGACTCAAGAGACACGGGTTTGGTCCCTGGGTCAGGAAGATCCCTGGAAAAGGAAATGGCAGCCCACTCCAGTACTCTTGACTGGAGAATTCCATGGACAGAGGAGCCTGGAGGGCTGCGGTCCGTGGGGTCGCACAGAGTCAGGCATAGCTGAGCACACAGACCGCTAAAAACACATTAGCTGATAAAAAGGACTCTCGAGAGCTGTCAGTATCAACCTTTCTAAGTGGGAGAGGATGTGCCTCTCACCAGATACACACATCTGGGTTGAGATGGAGCCTGATGATCCCAGAGCCCCCGTCGCTAGGTTCCTGGGCATGTCAGGAGGAAACTCCCACAGTGGAGATGCCTTATCTGGGCTGGATGCGGTGGGGAAAGAGATTTCAGTGTGACTCCTGCCTGTGGTCTATCGTCCCAACCCCTAGCCTTTGACGCCGGCTTCTTTTTCTACGTGCTCACCACCACCCCCTTAAACACAATTCATGTCCAAGACCCCACGCTCAGACCTGTTCCCTCTGCCCCCTGTGTTAATGGCTTCCTGTAGCTGACATGACAAATGACCACACACTTGGTGACTTAAAACAAAGCATTTATTCTCTTTTAGTTCTGGAGGCCAGACGTTCAAAGCCAGCATCACTGGACTGAGATCACAGTGTCTCAGCAGACCCCACTTCCTCTGGGGGCTCACGGGGAGCCCATTCTTCACACCTTCCAGGTTTTGGTGGCCGCCACAGTCCTTGGCTTCTGACTTCAAACTCTGCCTCTGTGATCTGCCGCCTTCCCTTCTGTGTGTCAAATCCCCCCTCCACCCCCTCATAGAAGGATGCACATGATTGCAGTTAGGGTGCACTGACAGAATCCAGGATAATCGCTCCACTTCAAGAGCCTTACTTGAGGCACACCTGCAGAGAATCTCCCGGTTTTTGCACATAAACTAACATTCAGGCTTCCCCCGATGACTCAGCAGGTAAAGAATCCGCCTGCTAAGCAAGGAGCCGCAGGAGACCTGGGTTTGCTCCCTGGGTCAAGAAAACCCCTGGAGAAGGAAAAGGCAACCCACTCCAATATTCTTGCCTAGGAAATCTCATGGCCAGAGGAGACTGGTGGTAGCTAGGGTTGCAAAGAGTCAGTCACTGAGCACAGGGCGCACACTCACACAAACCAGCATTCACGGGTCTCAAGGATTAGAAAGTGAGCAGCTTTCCAGAGCCTCTTTCTCAGTACCTTCACCTCTGGCCTTTCGTTGAGCTGCAGATCTCAGCTTCTAATGCCCCGCCCCCTACCCCTCAAGCACCCAAGGCCAGGGAGAGAGGAGTTTGGACATGCCACAAACCACCCCATTTGAACAGCTGCTCTTGATGCATAACTCTGAGCCCCGGTGCCACAGTGACCCAGGAGGACCAGGCCGGGTCTTGCTTTATCCCTGGGGCAGGTCAGCCTGCGTTCAGTCAGTGAGGAGGAACTGACCACAGCTGGAACGTTTGGAGCAATCTCCCGGGTATTTGGGCAATTCAGCAGGCCTGTTGGCTCTGTTCTGTTGCTTTTTTTTTCTTTAAATAATTTTTTTTTAATTGGAGGGTAATTCCTTTACAACGTTGTGTTGACTTCTCCCGCACATCAGCACAGATCAGCCATAGGTATATATCCATTCCCTCCCTCCTGAGCCTCCCTCCCACCCCATCCCACCTCTCCAGGTTATCACAGAGTGCCGGATTTGAGCTCCCTGCATCACACAGTGACTTTCCGCCGGCTATCTGATGTTGCATATGGTAATATACATGTTTATAAGCGGTCCTTGCTTTGCTCTTATGGTCGCTATTGCCACAGTCCAGGCTCTGGAACTGTCTGCAGGCTCTGGTCTGCAAGGAGGATGCCATGTGGAACTGCTTCCTTGCTCAGATGCATCTGGAGGGAGGGCTTCTCATCACGAGGGCAACACACTTGATACAAGACACGTAAAAGGCACTGGAGGGACAGAAGATCGGAGGAAGCGGGAACGCCATGGCTCCTCCCAGGGCGGAGGCTCCGTGTCGGGGAGGGCACCTCGGGAGGCACAGCTGCGGTCGGTCTCCAGCCACACTGGGGTCACATGCACACCATGAATATGCATCTCCCCGGACTGGGGTGGAGGTGGGGGGGGCTCACCCGGAGTGCTCACACAGGTGTTGTGAACGCGGGTCCCCACTTGAGTGCACTGGGTAACATCTGGGCCTGCAGCTCTGCTGGCTCAGCCACTTTCCAGGAAATGAAATGTTCCACAGGAAATTAGTTTGTGCACAGCAGTGAGGGCGTGGGAGAGGCCCCAGACCTGGAGAGAAAGTTCTGTGAAACGGACAGTTCTCTGTGATTTGGGAACAGCAGCTGTCTTAAGCAGCCCTTAGGAAACTGCCTGAATTTACGCGATGAAAGAAAGGCCTCCGAAACACATCACCTCCTGGAATCATCAGACCAGCTCTTTCCTCTTTAGCAAGAATCTGAGGTTGCCTCTGAAGGCAACGGAAAATTCTTCTGAAAAGCCTCACTCCGATGGTCCCTGAAATTTTGCACAAACGTGACCAAAAGGTTTGCTGTCAAACTCCAGCTCGGCTCTCATGGTTCAGTGGGTAAAGAATCTGCCTGCCGTGCAGGAGACACAGGAGATGTAGGTTCCATCTCCAGGTCGGGAAGATCCCCGGGAGAAGGAAATGGCAACCTGCGGCAGTGTCCTTCCCTGGGAAATCCCGTGGACGGGGGGGCCTGGAAGGCTACAGTCCATAGGGTCGCAGAGTCCGACACAGCTGAGTGACTAAGCACAAGGAAACTTCATCTCTTCCTGGTTCCTAACTCCTAATTCATTGCTCACAGACTCCACCATGAACCAGCTCCCCCTCTGGAAAAATCACCAAACCGCAGTGCTGAAAAGCGGTCATTATCGCATGTGCTTTCAATTCCGATGGAGCGTTGAGGGAAAAGAGGCCTGTTCTTCCATGGCTGACCTGCCTGCTCCCATCTACCCGGGACAGCAGCACTGAAGCCCTTGTAGGCCAAGCTCTTCCTCTCTGCTCACCTGTGGTCCCCCGCTCAGCTGTGTAGCGGAGACCCACAGATGGTCTCCAGAGGCCGAAAATCCAGTCCTGCTTTCTGCTCTAAAAATCAAAGGCATACCCAGAGGATTTTCATTCTTTCAAGAAGAATTCTATTTATTGTGCTTCTTTCTCTCTCACTTAATTTTTAATGATCCTAAGATAAATCAAAATAAATCAAAGTGTTGAGTAACATATCTGATTTCTAGAGTACAGATCTCCGGCCAGCGCAAATTAGTGTTCTTACAGGCAATTACAGCAGAGTGGCAGAAGGAAGGGACTCGCCCTGTGGACTCTGCCCAGCCTGAAGGCCTCATCGTTGTCCTCTCAGCAAGATCAAGAGTGGCAGCCAAATAGGCAGCTTCAAACCCTTTGGGGGATTGAAACGGATCAGAAGCTGTGTTGATACTTGGTTGTACCAAAGGGCTGCAAAACCCATAAATCTGGGTGGAGAGGGAGAATGCTTCATGCTATTTTAAAGGGAAGTCTATTTAAATTGGCGGAGCTTTCTGAGTTTGGCTAGACTCTGCAGCTCCAAAGCCCAGAATATGGTTGTTGTCTTTGTTAAGAAGCAGTGAACACACCTAGCAAAATCCTAAGCTTTACTACAGCACATGGGAGACTGTGGTCCGTGTACATGAACATCTAAAAAAAAAAAACCTTTGTTCACTCTTCTTCCCAGACACAAAGCTGTTATCTCAGTTCCTTTTCTTTTTTTCTTAAAGCTTTTTATTTTATCTTGGGATATAGCCCACTAAGAAACAACGTTGTGATAGTTTCAGAGGAACAGGGAAGGGGCTCAGCCATAGGTATGCATGTGTCCACTCGCCCCCAAGCTCCCCTCCCAGCCAGGCTGCAGCATCCCATGGAGCAGTTCCCTGTGCTCTGCACTAAGTCCTTGTTGGTTACCCATTTGAAATACAGCGGTGCGCACGTGTCCCTCCCAACCAACCATCCCTTCCCCTCACCCTTCCCTCTGGCAAACACAAGTTCATTCTCGAAATCTGTGAGTCTGATTCTGTTTTCTAAGTTCATTTTTATCATTTATTTTCAGATTCCACATATAAGGGATGTCACATGATATTTCTCCTTTTCTGTCTTCACTCACTATGACAATCTCTAGGTCCATCCCTGTTGCTGTAAATGGCATTATTCTTTTTAATGGCCAGGTACTATTCCATTGTACACATGTACCACCTTTTCTTTATCTATTCCTCAAAGACTTTGAGAAGACTTAGAAGGAAATTATTCAGAGCTGAGATCCCAACTTTTGGGCCTTCTCCCCTCTGATCCTGGGATAGTGTCTCATGGCCTGGGTTTGAACATCATCTCCTCTGCCCCTAGAAAGTGAAAGTGAAAGTGAAGTCATTCAGTCATGTCCAACTCTTTGCGACTCCGTGGACTGTAGCCTACCAGGCTTCTCCATCCATGGGATTCTCCAGGCAAGGGTACCAGAGTGGGTTACCATTTCCTTCTCCAGGGGATCTTCCCGACCCAGGGATTGAACCCCGGGTTTCCCACATTGGAGGCAGACGCTTTAAGCTCTGAGCCACCTGGGAAGCCCAGATAGTTCCTTTGGGACATACCAAAGAGTAGCCTCTCCAGAGTCCCTCAGTTGCTCCCACTGCCGCCCCTCTGTTCACGGGGGGATTCAAGGAAACAAGAAATGAGAGATTGTAAAGGAATTAAGATTTCGTCTAGGCATGTCCTTCCAGCCATAGGAGCGAGGACCTCCTACCTTAACCAGAGGTCAGAGCCGCGTGAGCTTCCGAATTGGAGATGGTTCTCCACCTTAGTTCCCCGTCGGAATAATCTGGGGGGTTTGGGGATGAGACTTTTAATTTAGTTATTTATTTTAAAAGATGCGTGTGGGTCCTGGCTGCGCTGGGTCTTTGTTGCTGCGCCAGGCTCCTCTGTCCATGGGATTCTACAGGCAATACTGGAGTGGGGAGGTGGGTTAAATAGCAAATGTCTATCTCTCACAGTTCTGAAGGCTGGAAGCCCAAGACTGAGATGTAGGCAGATTCAGTGTCTGGTAAGGGTCCTCTGTCTGGCTCAGATGAATTTTTGCTGTTTCCTCACAGGGTAGAAGGAACAGGGGTCTCTTTTCTAAGAGCACCAATTCTATTAAGGAGGGCTCCACCCTCATGACCTAATCACCCCAAGGCCTCACCTCCCAATACCATCATCACTGTGGGAGTTAAGTTTCAACCATATGAATTTGAGGGCACCCGGTGCATAATGGAGAAGGACATTGGAGAAGGAAATGGCAACCTACTCTAGTATTCTTGCCTGGAGAATCCCATGGACAGAGGAGCCTGGCGGGCTGCAGTCACTGAGGTCACAGGGAGTTGGACACGACCGAAGGGACTTAGCACAGTGCATAACAGATGGTTATCAAAGTGATCCTGTGATGACCTGTCAAGACTGCCAGGTGCTTCCTCCTGAAGGCAGGTGAACAAAAACGGATGAGGAACGCAAAGGAAGTAAGGGTGCAGACAAGCATATAAAATGGCCCTGAAAACACTTTTATAGTATGTGAGGCTGATGCCTGTCAAGAAGCCTGATTTAAGAAAAGCAATATAAGATTAGGAATACAGAAGTAAGAACAGGGATTTGGAAGATCCATGGAGAGAGAGACCCCGAGCCTTCGTCTTTGTAAACTGTCTAGAAATTCATCTGAGCTTAAATAAATGAACAAAGCAGTCACACAGTGGGATTTGGTGGTGGGGGGTCATGATGGAGCTGAGGCACACTTTTCACATGGAGAGATGTTTGATTTATTATATTCATTTTAATTAAAACGATCCCAAAACAGCATGTAAAATCTGTCCCATTTTTATATTAATAAAATATTTTGTGTATTCAGTTGCTCAGTCATGTCCTACTTTTTGTGGCCCCATGGACTGTAGCCCACCAGGCTCCTCCGTCCATGGGATTTTCCAGGCAGGAATAGTGGAGTGGGTTGCCATTTTCTTCTCCAGGTGATCTTCCCGACCCAGGAATCGAACCCCCCATTGCAGGCAAATTGTTTACCGGCTGACCTTTGAGGGAAGCCCATATGTGGATGAGATCAGTAACATGCGTGCATACTCCCAGCTGGACCGCCTCCCCCCCCTTGACTCCCGCATACCCTGAGCGTGCTCCCAGCCTCCTCAGCAGGGCCTGCATCACCAAGTCTGTCACCGTGCACGCATCTTTGTGAACAAGTGGGAGGCTGGGCTTTTCTCTCTCTCTCTCTCTCTCTCTCTCTCTCTCTCTCTCTTTTTTTTTTTTCCAGTTGTAATCGTGCTGCGCATGCACATGGCTTTGATTAGTGGGTACACACAGGCTCCAAACCTACTGTCATCTGTGGCTTTTCATTTTATTTTCCCTTTATGGGACTGGAAAAATCTTAGTGTACAGCCTGGAGATGGTTTGTCTTTGTTATTCTGGCGGCCCCGTGGCAGAGCTGGCAAAGGCAGGTGGAAGAGAGCCGAGTCCTCTGCCTGCTGGTTCCCAGGACAGTAGGCTGGCCCCAGGCCCGGCCTCTCTCATGTCCCTCATGTCCCCATCTCCCCTTGGCAAAGGCCCTCATCTGCCTTCTTGACTGCTCCCTGAGCCCTCTATAGATAGACCCCCAGGGAAGAGGCAGAGGAATCAGCATAAGCCATCCTCACACAGCCCAGGCGGGACTGGGCCCTGTGTGAGCGACACTGTGCAGCCCTGATTCCTAGAGAGAAGCTGCAGACACTGGAAGGCCTGGTGCCAAAGACAGTGAGGGGTGGAGGGGGCGTCTCAGCTCGCCGCAGGAGGCCAACGCCTCGCGGGGACGGGGCGACCCTGCAGAGCATTCTTCTGAAATTCCACCCAGGAAAAGCCTCGCTGGGTTTGAGGATGACTCCTTCCAAAGATGGGTGAACAATCCTCACCAGCACTCCTGGCTCTCTTCTCCCTGACTCAGACTAAATCATTGAACACAGTCTATTTTCTCTAAGAAGAAGCAAGAAAATGATAACTTCAGAGGGGGGCGGGGATTAGAATATAAGAAAAAGGCAGACAGTCATGGATTGGGCATGGAGGAGCAGGGACCAGGGACGGAGGAGTCTCTGTGAGAATGACTGACTCCTAAGACCAAGGTGTGTGCATGAGTACATGATAAGTGGCTTTAGTCGTGTCCGACTCATTGCGACCCCATGGACTGTAGCCCACCAGGCTCCTCTGTCCATGGGGATTGTTCAGGCAAGAACACTGGAGTAGGTTGCCAGGCCCTACTCCAGGGGATCTTCCCGACCCAGGGATCGAACCCAGGTCTCCCATATTGCAGGCAGATTCTTTACCATTGAGCCACCACGGAAGCCCAAGGAAAGGAAAGGTAAGGAAAGAGAATTATGCCTTCCATGCTAGGAAATGACCCTGCTCCTGGGCCAGCTGTGAGAACCAATCGAGGAATCTCCAGGCAGTGACTCCTGCTCTGAGATCACATAAGCTGCAGGTAATCTGAACCATGTGCCACGTGAAATCCGTAACACGTCAGTAGGATCAGATCCAAATGCCGCGAAATAGGGGTTTACCCAGTGCAATAGTGGTAAAGAACCTGCCTGCCAATGCAGGTTAGACTTAGGGCACGTCAGTTTGATGCCTGGGTGGGGAAGATACCCTGGAGAAGGGCATGGCAACCCCCTCCAGTGTTCTTGCCTGGAGAATCCCATGGACAGAGGAGCCTGNCCTGCCACCAGTGTGACCCTCTCTCAGGTCCAGGCTTTGCCCAAGGCTGGGCCCCAAAGCAGAGTTCATTCATTCAACAAACATTAATGAGTGCTGGCCGTGTGTCAGGCACCATTCTTTGTTCTGGGGTTACAGCACTAAATAATACAGAAATCCTAGCTCCCTCTTCCTGGGGGGTAGAGACGGTCAAAGAATAAAAATAGTCATTAAATCATTTCTAATTAAATCGTGAGTGGAAAGTATTAAGGAGGAAAAATGGAGACATGAAAGGTTGGAGGAGGGGGTTAAATTGTCTTAAGAAAGGGCATGGAGGAGGTGAGGAGGCTCGTCCTGCAACTATAGCAGAAGGAACCGCCCATGCAAAGGCCCTGGGGCCGCAATGGGCCTGCCTTCATTGAGGAGGAGGAGCAGGTTGGTGTGCTGAGGGGGGCTGATCAGAGAACGGAGAGGTAATGAGAACTGGGGGTTTTCTTGTTCACCGTCATGTTCTCAGCTTGGGTATGAGAGCACAGGCATTATGCCAGAGCAGCGGCTTCAGCCAGCATCCCTTCCCATAGCAAAGCGTAGGCTTTTGTGCCTCATGGAATTATCCCCCAATCCTCTACTTCCCTGATGGTAAGATTTTAAAATGTTCTTCAAGCCGTGTGTTATTATCCTTGTTTTATAAAAGACACTTGAGAAGTTCAGCTACACTGAGTAGCCTACATAAGAAATAAGTACTAAAGGAGAATTTTGAATCTAGATCAGTTTGTTGTCTTTCTAATCAATCCATCAGTCTCCTCTTATTCTGAAAAAGGTCACACCCAGGTAGGGAAAGACACATGGGTAAAAATCACTGTAAAAAAAGAAAGTAAAATCCACTGTGCTCAGGGGGCAGAGGTCTTCACAACTCTCCTGGAACTGGAGGCTCAGCAAGGATGGATTCCGTAAAAGTGGGTTTACCAAATCTTCAGTGAAGGAGTAACAAACCAAAGAGTCCTTGAAAAGCAAAGGTAAAGATGCTCGTTTCCGGCACTCCTACTAAGAACTGTATTGACGTTCTCAGGCATTGCAGAAAAGCCAGAAAAAGAAATAAAATGTTTAAAGATCACAGAAGAAGAGGTAAATACATGCATGTAAAGCAGCCTCCTCGGAATTATTCCGGCTGAGATTGAGGAGGAAAAAGCATTTTTTACCTACTCCCATCCCCACTTGTTCACAACTGTCCCCAATAGCTGGCTCCCCTGACACTTTTCAGAGCTAGTTCTACACACAGGCAAGTAAACTCCCAGAGCCTCAGAGGAAGCCTCCAGAAGAAAATCAAGGCACAGGTGCTTGAAGTGGAAACCTGTCAGGATGCAGAGAACTGTCCATAGCTGTCGGTGGGCTTAGAAGAGAGAGGACATTATCGCAGCATTTCTTATAGTCAGGAATACTCAAAACTGCCACTTCTTATCACTAATCAATCAATATCATATTGAGTGTTCTAGTCACATTAAAAAAGTAAATGAACAGAAGATGTAAATATTAGAATAAACAGCTTCACAATTTATAGATATGGTTATGGGAATCCTAGAAATGAAAATAAGAGCTAAAAATAAATTAGAGTCAACAAATAGCTTCAGTAAGGTATCAATGTGAGAGTTGGACTATAAAGAAAGCTGAGCACTGAAGAATAGATGCTTTTGAACTGTGGTGTTGGAGAAGACTCTTGAGAGTCCCTTGGACTGCAAGGAGATCCAACCAGTCCATCCTAAAGGAGATCAGTCCTGAATATTCAGTGGACGGACTGATGCTGAAGCTGAAGCTCCAATACTTTGGCTACCTGATTCGAAGAACTTACTCATTTGAAAAGACTCTGATGCTGGGAAAGATTAACGGCAGGAGAAGGGGATGACAGAGAATGAGATGATTGGATGGCATCACCAACTCAGTGGACATGAGTTTAAGTAAACTCCAGGAGTTAGTGATGGACAGGGAGGCCTGGCGTGCTGCAGTCTATGGGGTTGCAAAGAGCCGGACATGACTGAGGGACTGAACTGAAATGAATGTATCAATTTAAAAAAACCCAATAGCCTTCTCATATTTCATCAGTGGCAATCTTAAAAATAAAAGGAGAAAGATTTTACCCATAGTATAAATAAAATATAAAAGAGCTGGGTGAATACAGTCCAACCTGTAGTCACTCTCCTTGCTTTTCTTTCTCTTGGGTCAATACCGCTTACTATAAACATTTCACATCTAGCCTGTACTATGTATTCATTTTGTGTTCTGGTTCTGCTTCCTTGAAACAGAATTACACATGAAGGCTCCAAACCTCAGCATCTCTAGCTAGACATCCCTTTTTTCTCTAGTAATAAAATTATTTACAGTCTTCTCATCCCATTTAACGGGCTTCCCAGGTGGCTCAGGGGTAGAGAATCTACCTGCCAATGCAGGAGACCTAAAAGACCCCAGTTCAGTCCCTAGGTTGGAAAGATCCCCTGTAGTAGGAAATGGCACCCTTCTCCCGTACTCTTGCCGGGGGAAAGAGCAAGCAAGCATTCCACTTAGGCCACAGATAACAGCTATGTCCTGCTCCAGTGCTTTTGAGGGAACTTGCCTCTATCTTTAATATCCAGGTTCAATTTCAGTGAGTGTGGAAAGCTGGCTGAATCGGGAGAGCCTTTCCTCAGCCGCACAAATCCCTCGGGATAAAAATTAGCTCCTGTGCTGCCTGTAGACATTATCCCCTTGCACTTTGAATGCATGCCTCTACATTTCAATCTACCAATTTTTTACCCAGTGCCCTATTTTTAAAATCTGATATTTTTATTACATATTTACAGAAGGGTCATTATATGGTGAAAATACTTTTCTTAAATATGCACTTATTTGTGGCAAACTAAACAGAGGTGTCCCATTATCTTGGCTGAGGAAAGGATGGCAGAGGTAAACCATACATGCATTTCAGTTGAGCCATTGCAGCTGTATGAAAATAGATGAAAGAATTCCAGAGTTAGTCTGCCTGTCCTTCCACTTGACAGAACAATAGCATA
>SJYV01038783.1:297658-315313 GCA_006410875.1 Neotragus pygmaeus | reverse complement strand
GAGGAAGCCTCCAGAAGAAAATCAAGGCACAGGTGCTTGAAGTGGAAACCTGTCAGGATGCAGAGAACTGTCCATAGCTGTCGGTGGGCTTAGAAGAGAGAGGACATTATCGCAGCATTTCTTATAGTCAGGAATACTCAAAACTGCCACTTCTTATCACTAATCAATCAATATCATATTGAGTGTTCTAGTCACATTAAAAAAGTAAACGAACAGAAGATGTAAATATTAGAATAAACAGCTTCACAATTTATAGATATGGTTATGGGAATCCTAGAAATGAAAATAAGAGCTAAAAATAAATTAGAGTCAACAAATAGCTTCAGTAAGGTATCAATGTGAGAGTTGGACTATAAAGAAAGCTGAGCACTGAAGAATAGATGCTTTTGAACTGTGGTGTTGGAGAAGACTCTTGAGAGTCCCTTGGACTGCAAGGAGATCCAACCAGTCCATCCTAAAGGAGATCAGTCCTGAATATTCAGTGGACGGACTGATGCTGAAGCTGAAGCTCCAATACTTTGGCTACCTGATTCGAAGAACTTACTCATTTGAAAAGACTCTGATGCTGGGAAAGATTAACGGCAGGAGAAGGGGATGACAGAGAATGAGATGATTGGATGGCATCACCAACTCAGTGGACATGAGTTTAAGTAAACTCCAGGAGTTAGTGATGGACAGGGAGGCCTGGCGTGCTGCAGTCTATGGGGTTGCAAAGAGCCGGACATGACTGAGGGACTGAACTGAAATGAATGTATCAATTTAAAAAAACCCAATAGCCTTCTCATATTTCATCAGTGGCAATCTTAAAAATAAAAGGAGAAAGATTTTACCCATAGTATAAATAAAATATAAAAGAGCTGGGTGAATACAGTCCAACCTGTAGTCACTCTCCTTGCTTTTCTTTCTCTTGGGTCAATACCGCTTACTATAAACATTTCACATCTAGCCTGTACTATGTATTCATTTTGTGTTCTGGTTCTGCTTCCTTGAAACAGAATTACACATGAAGGCTCCAAACCTCAGCATCTCTAGCTAGACAGCCCTTTTTTCTCTAGTAATAAAATTATTTACAGTCTTCTCATCCCATTTAACGGGCTTCCCAGGTGGCTCAGGGGTAGAGAATCTACCTGCCAATGCAGGAGACCTAAAAGACCCCAGTTCAGTCCCTAGGTTGGAAAGATCCCCTGTAGTAGGAAATGGCACCCTTCTCCCGTATTCTTGCCGGGGGAAAGAGCAAGCAAGCATTCCACTTAGGCCACAGATAACAGCTATGTCCTGCTCCAGTGCTTTTGAGGGAACTTGCCTCTATCTTTAATATCCAGGTTCAATTTCAGTGAGTGTGGAAAGCTGGCTGAATCGGGAGAGCCTTTCCTCAGCCGCACAAATCCCTCGGGATAAAAATTAGCTCCTGTGCTGCCTGTAGACATTATCCCCTTGCACTTTGAATGCATGCCTCTACATTTCAATCTACCAATTTTTTACCCAGTGCCCTATTTTTAAAATCTGATATTTTTATTACATATTTACAGAAGGGTCATTATATGGTGAAAATACTTTTCTTAAATATGCACTTATTTGTGGCAAACTAAACAGAGGTGTCCCATTATCTTGGCTGAGGAAAGGATGGCAGAGGTAAACCATACATGCATTTCAGTTGAGCCATTGCAGCTGTATGAAAATAGATGAAAGAATTCCAGAGTTAGTCTGCCTGTCCTTCCACTTGACAGAACAATAGCATATGCTCTCCTGAGGGTTGGGGAGGGGGGTCCCCAGGCTGCTCCCCGCTCAGGTTGGTCTCGGTCTCCAGTATGACCTCTCAATCAAAAGCTCAAAATGTTCACTTGGAGTGACGCTGCACTGCGTGGAGTGTGCATGTTTAATGTCAGATGTTTTTTTAAGCAATATCCTCTTTACATCATCAACTGTTTCATCGGATGTTCAGTCTTGGAGAAATAAGTGATTTTGCCGAAGGAACCCACTGGAAAAAGTGTGCTGGACTTCAGTGAGGCACAAAGATAAGATCTATTACACTTAAGGATTTTTGCAAGATAATTAGAACCCAGTCCTCAACAATATGATGTCACATGTTAGTCAAGGACTTAATACATAATTTTGGTTTCCCTAATTCCTTAATTTTGGTTTCCAAAAACAGAGGATTTAGACCCAGTGTTAAGGGGATGAGTCTGGATCCAGACATATCTGGAATGCTAGGAGAACGTTTGTGTGTGTGTCTGTGAGTGCATGCATATATGTGTGGGGGGGGCGCGTGTAGGAGGAGTGAGAGAAAGAGTGTTGCCTTTGGAGTAAGGGCAAGATATTGCAGAGAAATATTTGCTGATATTCTGTTCTAAAGTATGCAGGCAACTCCTTCCTCTTGTCTACTTTCAAAAGCATAAATGTCGTCAGAAAGCTTAGTTATTGACTGCAGTTTGATGAGATCTGTTAGTTGTTGAGGGTTGTGTTATGACAGAGTTAAAAAGCAGAAGGAACCAGGCGAGACTTAGATCTAAGTGTTTTGCAACACCAGGTTCTAATATCTAACATTTGGATGTCTTCCTTGGATGAATCAACCATTTTTCAGAATAGAAGATAATTAATGGAAATGGAACACTTGGCAGACATAGAAAGCAGCTGCTTATCGTCAATAATTTTCAGTAAGCATGTGTTAAGAAACAGGATATACATCACTCTGTGGGGTTTGGGGCCTTGGGAAAATACGGTATCCTGGAGACAGCATTAGCACAAAGAATGCGTCCAGGCAGGTCTACGTCATCTGCACTGCTTCCTTCCCCCATGCTGCCGTCTTGGCATCTTCTGTCTGAGGACCAGCAGTAGGTACCACATACTCCTCAGCTGGCTGTGGTTCTGCCATCTGCCTGGGACTCATTAGGAAAAAAAATCAGGGAGAGGTGATTTGAGATGGGATTTTCTTAGCTTCTTTGAGAATATGGGGAGGGCATCTCATTTAAGGGCATTCATTTCCCAGTAGAGAGGGAGGATTTGTAGCTGATGCTCTAATTTCTTTAGGGCAATTTTGAAGAAAACTCACAATGTTAGAGTTGGAACCTTTTCTGTCTCTGACCTATGATTATCAGGGTCTGCCATGTGGTGATGCTCATTGCCTGACCCTCTTATAAGCAAGGCTGACCAACTCATCAGCTAGGGGTGGAACTGGGAGTGAATTTCCAGCCAGTTGGGATAGACATTACAGTCAATTAAAGTCCTATTTTCTCCCATGCAAAGTCTTCTCAGGGCTAAGCTGGATTGCTCTGTATTGTTTTAGGCTAACAGTACAAAAAATAGATACATAGNTAAGCAAGGCTGACCAACTCATCAGCTAGGGGTGGAACTGGGAGTGAATTTCCAGCCAGTTGGGATAGACATTACAGTCAATTAAAGTCCTATTTTCTCCCATGCAAAGTCTTCTCAGGGCTAAGCTGGATTGCTCTGTATTGTTTTAGGCTAACAGTACAAAAAATAGATACATAGGGAGGGATTGCTAAGGGGCCACTTGCTAACCTGATCACTTAAATTCCAGACAGTGAGTTTTGAAGCAGGTAGAGTCACCATGAATTAAGAGGCCAAATGTATATGTGAGAATATTTCTACATCTCATGGCAGAATCTCTAAATTGTTTATTCTTCTCCTTAGAGCCTGGTGATACCCATTTTCTTTCAGTGTAATCATAAACACATGTACTGCTCATGCCTTTGAATCTTCTTCCATATGAGTGGCAGGAAATGCTCAGATCCTGTGCTTTAGATTGAGGTTTAAAGAAAGACATAAAAATACATATCAGATTCTCTGACTGTAATGCAATAAAATTCATGTAATACCCTAAGAGAAAAAAGTAAAAGAAAGGAGAAAAAAAAAAAAAAAAACAGAAGCCTTTGTCACATGGAAGATTTTAAAAATCTTCCTAAACAAAATTTGCTAAAAGTAAAGAAAGTTTAAAAATGAATTAAGCATTAGGCTCAATATTTAGAAAAATAAAAATTACCCCAGAGAAATTAGTTGAAAGAAAGCTGATAAAATCAATGATGGTAAACATTGTACTGAATACATTACAGAGAAAATAATTTCTTAAGTGAGGAGTAAAGCATAAACCATTAAGGAAAAATAATAAATCAGACTTCATGAAAATGAAAAACATTGTGCAACAGTAGATCCCAAAGCCAAGAGAAAAGTCAAGTTGCAAACTGGAAAAAGATATTCACAATGCAGAACTACTGACAGAGAACTGGTTGGCAAAATGTGTAATGCTGTCTTTCAAATCCTTAAGGAAAAGGTAAGAGACCTACAATGACCCAAAAATAACCTACAGAGCTGCTCAGGTAACTTATGAGATAGAGATTTCCATGGTCAGTAGTTACATGAAAATGTTCCCAAACTCCCTGATAATTAAATGAAATGCTAATTAAGCCAATGAGATATAATTTCACCCCATCAGGTGGCAAATTTAATAACTCTAAACAAGTTTTGATGATGTTGCATATTCATATATACTATTGGCAGAAATATGAAACTTTTTATGTGCAATTTAGCTGAAGGCCCAAAATGTGCAGTCTGTGACACAGCCAAGCTACTCTGGGCTATCTGGAAATCTGTTCTTGGGAAATCTTGAACGTGTTGAAAGAAAAATACCAACCTAGAATTCTATACCCAGCAAAAGTATTCTTCTACAGTGAAGAAGAACTAAAGACCTTCCCAGACAAACAAAAACCAAGGGCATTAACACCCAGCAGATCTGCCCTGCAACAAATGTTTAACTTTTGTGAGAAACTTGGAACCACATAAAGAAAGGAAGAGTGTCGGAGGACGAAAAAATGAATGTAAAATAAAATCTTCACCTCTCTTATTCTTAACTGAAAACTGTTTGAGGCAGTAATAGTAGCCATGCACTGGAATTTTATAACTTATGGGTAAGAGAAATAAATGACAGCAGCAGGAGGAGGAGCTGTCATAGGTTCCTGCGTGACACCTGGGCTGGTACAGAGCTACTTTTAAATGTCCATAGAATATTTAGAAATATATACTGTAAGCCCCAAGGCAACCATTAAAACATTTTTAAAGGATAAATGATAAATTTCAAGAGGAAACAAAATGGAATCAAATACAATGCTCAAAATTACAGAAGACTTTACTCAGGAAGCTGGTGTAGATGTACTTCTCTCTATGCCTCCAAGTCGAACTAAAACCCCTGGGTGTTATCTATAAATGAACACAGGAGATTCTGAAAGATGGAAAGAGGAAGGCAGGCTGGTTAGCGAACTTGGGACCGGAGGTGGGTCATATGGCAGTGGGTTCTCTGAGTTTTCTTTATGCCTAACATATCCAGCTGGATATTGACATGGCAATCCAGAAGCTCTAATGAGGGTAGCCAAATAAAGCCCTCCCTCAAAGCCAAAGAAATGGAGCAGCCTAGCAAAACAGAACACTTTCCAACAGTAGCCACTCTGCCCCCAGGCAACCACTACACACACCCATGCATGCAGACACAGGCACATATGCACAGCTGTGGCTCCAAGATGCAAAAGCAAAGCCTGAAGGGAAACCTGTGCTCGACTTCTCCTGGCTGTGATGGGGTTGCAGCCCACCCCCATCTCCTCACCTTACTCTGTCAGAATGGAGCAGAATTTTGTCAATAGCCAAAACGTTCTGATTTCTGTTTTTAAAAAATCACCTCACAGAGAATCAAGAAGATCTCAAACCAAATAGAAATATACAACAACACCAAGATGACAAAGGTTAGGATTTTCTGGCACAGATTCTAAAGCAGCCATCAGTAAAAGGCTTTAAGGAGCAACTACAATTGTATGTGAAAAAAATAAAGAGATATAGAAAATCTCAGAAAAGAAATAGAAGGTATAAAAGTGGCCCAATTGGAAATATTATTCTTGGACTAGATCCCACTTGGTCATGGTGTAAAATCCTTTTTGTATGCTGCTGGATTTGGGTTGCAAACTTTTTTTGAGAATTTTCATATAGAAGGCTGAGTGCCGAAGAATTGATGCTTTTGAAGTGTGGTGTTGGAGAAGACTCTTAAGAGTCCCTTGGACTGCAAGGAGATACAACCAGTCCATTCTGAAGGTGATCAGCCCTGGGATTTCTTTGGAAGGATTGATGCTGAAGCTGAAATTCCAGTACTTTGGCCACCTCATGTGAAGAGTTGACTCACTGGAAAAGACTCTGATGCTGGGAGGGATTGAGGGCAGGAGGAGAAGGGGACGACTGAGGATGAGATGGCTGGATAGCATCACTGACTCGATGGACTTGAGTCTGAGTGAACTCTGAGAGATGGTGATGAACAGGGAGGCCTGGCATGCTGCAGTTTACGGAGTCGCAAAGAGTCGGACACGACTGAGCGACTGAACTGAATTAGCATAAAATATATTGGTCTGNCTGACTCGATGGACTTGAGTCTGAGTGAACTCTGAGAGATGGTGATGAACAGGGAGGCCTGGCATGCTGCAGTTTACGGAGTCGCAAAGAGTCGGACACGACTGAGCGACTGAACTGAATTAGCATAAAATATATTGGTCTGTAGTTTTCTTGTGATGTCTGGTTTTAGTAATGATGGTCTTACAGAATGAGCTGAGAAATGATTCATTATATTCTTTTTCTCTGTGTTCTTTTTTTTTTTTTTTTGAAGATTTTGTGAAAGATGGATATTAATTCTTTGAATGTTTGACAGAATTGACCAGTGAAGTCATCTAGTTTTGGGATTTTCTTTGTGAGAAAATTTTGGATTAATAATTCAATCCTCTTACCTGGTATAGGTCTGTTCAGATTTTCTATTTCTTCTCAATTCAGTTTCAGTAGTTTGTGTCTCTCCAGGAATTTATAATAAATTATATAATTTATATAATTACAAATATAAACATGACAGTATAAGTTTATATAATAAATTATATATATAATTTCTATAAGGTCTGTGACAATGTTCCCCATTTCAGTATTGATTTTAGTATATTTGAGTCTTCCCCCCCCTTTTTTTCATGGTCAATCTAGCTGAACTGTGTATTTTTAAGATGCTCTTTATTAGATTGAAGAAATCTCTTTTGTTCTTAATTTTATGAGTTTTTTCTAAAATTATAGATAGATGTTTAATTTTATTAAACATTTTCTCTGCTTCTATTGGAATGGTTCTTTCCTCACCTATCACAGTAAGAAGATAGATGTGGTAGGATGAATACTATTGATGATGCATGTGTAAATGTCCATACAAAAAGAGACTATTGTTTCCTCTGTAAGTATTGTAATGGCATTTGAACTTTTCTGTGCATGTGCTGTTTTAATTTTCCAAAATAAAGTAAATAGTAAGATGTATGCCATGCTTACAGGGAAAAATGTATTGTGAATATGAATGATATCAAAATATATCCAAAAAATTCACAGAAAGTTAGTTAAAAAAAAACCCATAGAAATTTGAAATATTAGCATGACAAGGAGAACAAACATGGGAATAGAGCTCAGAAAATTCTATGGAAGGGAAAAAGGAGAAGAATCAGACTTGCTCTGTCATATACTGAAATGCATTATAAAGTGACAGTATAAAACATAGTGGAGGTGATGAAATTCCAGCTGAGCTACTTCAAATCCTAGAAGATGATGCTGTGAAAGTGCTGCACTCAATATGCCAGCAAATCTGGAAAACTCAGGAGTGGATATAGGACTGGAAAAGGTCAGTTTTCATTGCTAACACAAAGAAAGGCAATGCCAAAATTCTTTGGCATTCAGTTCAGTTCAGTTGAGTCTTCCCTGGTGGCTCAGATGGTAAAGCGTCTGCCTGCAATGCGGGAGACCTGGGTTCGATCCCTGGGTTNATCCAGCCATCTCATCCTCTGTCGTCCCCTTCTCCTCCTGCCCCCAATGCCTCCCAGCATCAGAGTCTTCCAATGAGCTAACTTTGTTTGCTTACTTGCTACTTTTTAGCCATGCCATGTGGCATGCGGGATCTTAGTTCCCCGACCAGATGTTGAACCTCTTCCCCCTGCAATGGAAGCAGGAAGTCTTAACCATTGGAGCACCAGGGAAGTCCTGATTTCCCTATTTAAAAGGTCAATTGATTAGTAACCTTGATTCTATCTTCAGTTTAATTTCCCATTTAACATACAGTATGTATATGTTTCTGAGATAAGGATGACGGCATCATTAAGGGACCATTATTTTGCCTACCACCGTCCATAAAGCAGAGTTCTCAGGGTGGTGGACACTTCACTTTATCATAATCACCTTATGTCAGATTCTTAGACTTTACTTCCTATTTTGTGAGTAGAGACCAGAAACTAAAAATCAAGCAGGATTTCTGATTGGTGGTCTTGGAAAAAAAGTATCTCAAATGAAAATGACTTTGAGTGTATATATAAAAAGAGAAAAATGAAGACCATGATCATGGAAATATAGTGTAGCTTTACCCTGTTGTTATTTAGTTGTTAAGTCAAGTCTGACTCTTTGTGACCCCATGAACTGTAGCCCACCAGGCTCCTCTGTCCTTGGGATTTCCCAGGCAGGAATACAGGAGTGGGTTGCCATTTCCTTCTCCAGGGAATCTTCCCAACCCAGGGATCCAGCCTGAGTCTTTTGAAAGTGGATTGTAGGTGGATTTTTTACCACTGAGCCACCAGGGAAGCCCAGTCTTACCCTAGGGAAAGATAATCTAAAGGAGATTTGTGAAAATCCAGTTTGGAAATGAGGATGATGTCAGAGTTCAAGAAGTTTGAGGACCAACTTGCTGCTGCTGCTGCTGCTNTCCCCAGACAGCCATTTTGCTTTTTTGCATTTCTTTTCCATGGGGATGGTATTGATCCCTGTCTCCCATACAATGTCACGAACCTCATTCAATAGTTCATCAGGCACTCTATCAGATCTAGGCCCTTAAATCTATTTCTCACTTCCACTGTATAATCATAAGGGATTTTTCCGACTAGCTTATCAGGTGCCCAGGACTATATATTGTGCAATCTTTCCTTCCCAAATTGATAATGAAGCCAATTTTGTCATGCCCTTTAGACGAGCCTCAGTGTGTTAGATTGTCTCCATGTATATCTACACCTGCTTGTGTCCTCTAGACCTCTCTTTTTGCAGGTAAAGAAAATGAAGACCAGAGAAGGTAGGTGCTTTGCCCCAGGTCACACAGCGGATGTGGGGTGGAGCTTGGGTGAGGGCCCTCATTCATCCCCTGAGCCTCAACCCAGTGTTCTCCTTAAGCTACACTTCCTCTCAACCAGACTTTGAGGAACCCACCCTTTCCTGCCTGAACACCCAACTTCTGCTCAGAAAAGATAACTCATCCTGTGGGCAATGGCCAGGCCTCCACCATGTCTGCAGAAAGGAAGAGTGTGACTCTGTGCTAATTCCCAGGCTCTGTGCTGTGTTCCATGAGAGAAGGTCCACCTGGCTGGAGGATGTAGGCACAGCCTTCTCCTCCTATAAGGATCAGTGCCCAGGCCTTGAGAAGGAATGTGTGCACTGGCCTCAGCCTGAGTGTGTTCAAATCCCAGCTCTGCCTCTTCCCACGTGAGTGACTCATCTTTGTTTCAATTCTTCATTTTGAAAATGATAATAACTTGGTTTCCCTGGTGGCTCAGATGGTCAAGAATCCTCCTGCAACGCAGGAGACCCAGGTTCAATCCCTGGGTGGAGAAGACCCCCTGGAGAAGGGAATGGCTATCCACTCCAGTATTCTTGCCTGGAGAATTCCATGGGCAGAGGAGCCTGGTAGGCTACAGTCCATGGTGTTGCAAAGAATCCAGACACGACTGAGCGACTAACACTTTCATACTTTCACTTCAATAACAGAANGACCCCCTGGAGAAGGGAATGGCTATCCACTCCAGTATTCTTGCCTGGAGAATTCCATGGGCAGAGGAGCCTGGTAGGCTACAGTCCATGGTGTTGCAAAGAATCCAGACACGACTGAGCGACTAACACTTTCATACTTTCACTTCAATAACAGAAGCGCCTAACTCATAGGGTTTTTGTAACAATTAACTGAGTTAACCCATGTAACATCCTTGCCATGGGTTTGTCAATGTTCACTACAGAGATTAATTTTCCTGTTTTTATGCTAGAGGGTTGGTATCTGGTCAAATTTATATTGCTTCTTTTAAGAGATACAGATCTTTTTCATATTGAAACTGGCGTCTTAGGGGCCTTGCTGTCATCTCCTAATAAGACAAATGCACCAAAAGCAAACTTTCCCTTCGCTTGTATGGCAGGATGGTGGTGAACGTGGTCTGCTGAGTTCAGGGTGCAGGTGGTTTGCTGACTGAAGGGAGAAAAGCAACCACAGATGGTGGACTTCCTGTTTACAATGTGCTTGGGGAAATGACCATTTTGCTCATGAAGAAAATATTTTTTTCTTATTAGGTAGAGAAAAACAATAGGCAAAAAGACAGAATATTACCATCCCAGCATTTTTGTCTCATGAAAAACTGACTGGCTTCCCCAAATACTGATTAAACATTTGACATGAAGTATTCTCTAGACAGTGAAATTCTGGCATGAAATAAACCTCCAGGCAAAGTTCACTTATGGTCAGAGAGGCTTCACCAAAACAACAACGTTTCGATATTGTGGCTCTCAAATCGGAAATGCCTGAAACCCCTTCAGGGAGGAAGGCTTTGATCGGAGAACAAATTGCTCACGGAGCCACTGTTTCCAGTTGCTTCCTTGGCTTCTCTACAATGGAGCAACGGAGCAACGTGAGGGACAGGGTGAAGACAGTTCAAGCTTCAGTTGCCCAGGTATGTATGGTCCAGATACGTGGAGTCCATCCTCAGCTCACCTATCAGAAAGGAAACAAGCCAGAGGGTGGGTCTGTGTTCAAACTCCCGTTGATACTACCAACACACTCCAGAGGAGTGCTTTCCTAGGTTCAGGTAACCAAGCAGAAAAATCCCTTGCCTTTCTCATGGTTCCCACCTAAAATGTCCTTCCATCAAGATTACCTTACATCTAGGGAGTTCTCTTAGGGGATTTATCCTCCTCGGTTCCTTTTATCCTCCAGTTCCACTGTTAGCTTTAGCGGTCTTTTCTTCTAGGTCCAAAGTATGCGACAATATAAAAACCAGCAACTGTGTTCTGCCATGAGATGCACAATCAAATCTCACCAGCCAGAGCAGAACACAAGAGAACACATAGAACATACATTCCCGTGAATGCTTTGCACCAATCTAAAGGCCATCCCTCTGTGTGGTCTACACATGGTTCACACGTACATCTGCATGCCGTGTGTGTGGATGCACAGGTGCTCACACACCTGCCTGCACTTGCACTTCTCCAAGTTGTCTTCTGCGTGGTGAGGATCAAAAGAAGCTTGAGGTCCCAAGGTTTGCTCTCAAGTCAGAACTCCAAGATCCAGCTCATTCTTGAGTTGCTGCCAGAGCCTCAACAGGAAGGGAATCCTTCCGGGAAGAACATGCATATTGATCTGGTGTCATCCTGGGCCTTTCTGGAACCTGGGACTGTAAACCTTGACTCAGAGCAAACAGGGATTGTTGAAAACTTGCAGTGGACCCCCACTGTACCCTGGCCTCAGGTCTGGGCTGGCCTGTTGGTCGCCAGCTGTTGTGAGTGTTGGCTGCTGAGGACTCAGATGCACTTTCCCAGAGAAGCATCCTTGGGACAATGAGTTTTCTGGCCCAGAAGTTCACATCCACATACAAGGCAGTCAGGCGCCAATCCTTGAGTAGTACAAAAAGCCAAACCCTTGCCCCAGAGGCGACCAACTCTGTGATGAGATTCACACTCCAGTGCTCCCCCTGGGATCAGGCAGAGGCTAGACTCCAGCCAAGGCCACAGCCTTGCTCAGTAGCTTCCCCCCTTGCCTGCTGACTTCACTCCATTTCTAATGAAAGTGCCCCCTCAGTAAATCTTCAGAGACCCCCAACTCAGGCTTTGCTTAGGAAATCCCTCATCTTTCTCCAAACTGCCGGGCCCATTGACAGTTTCCCAGGTAGCCAATCAAACTCCGTTTGGATAAATAAGAACGTGGACAATACTCTCATCCCCAGGGCTATCGGAACAGCTGTTATCCCTTCATTGTACTCTAGAGTGAAATTACTATCAGCACTCACCACGTGCACGGGAAGTGAAAGAGAGTGTGAGTCTTTCATTCATGTCTGACTTTTTGCAACCCTGTGGACCGTATCCCACCAGATTCCCCTGTCCATAGAATTCTCCAGGCAAGAATCCTGGCGTGGGGAGCCATTCCCTTCTCCAGGGGATCTTCCCAACCCAGGGACTGAACTTGAGTCTCCCGCATTACAGACAGTTTCTTTACCTCCTGAGCCACCAAGGATGCCCCAGCAAACCCTGATAAAGAGACCTAAATGTAGACAGTAGGAAGAGAAAACACTCCATTGGTAAACTGTAGTTTGAAAAATGCATTCAAATATTAATTATGCTATATTTATTGGGTTGGCCAAAAGTTTAGTTTGGATTTTCCCTTGAGATGCTACTAACTTTTTGCCAATGCAATATTTGTTAGAAATCCATGGAAAATTAAGAACTTCAAAATAATTTCTACAAGTAAATGTGCCAATCAACAAAGATTCAGGGTACCATTTGAGTTAATGACCATCATATAGAATTCTAATTTTTTGTTTAAGTTTTATCATTGGCTACAAAGACTGTCAACTTTTTTTTTCTTTAAGTGACAGGCTCACTTCATTATTTTTTGAGCAACTGTTTGTCGGATCCTTACATATGAATAATGATAATTTGTCAATTATTCTTTCAAGTAAAAATGGCATTCCATTAAAAAAAAAGAGAGAGAGAAAGAGATTTGTTAAAGTCACAACCCGATCACATGAGCTCTTCCTCAGTGCAGCCCACCTTTGTACTTTGGAACACTGAGGAGCTTTGTGTGTCCTTCTCATTTGGTTGCTCAGAACGTTCAAAGGTCAAGATTTAATAAAATCACTCATTTGTGCTACTGCAGCAATGGAAAACACAAAGTCCGCCGATAGTTTGATGTCATCACCTAGATTCCTGCCAAGATGTTGGCACCGTTGCTCTCACATATCAGGGGAAATGTCAGCACAGTGGAAAAAGCAAAAAAAAAAGTTTTTGTGAGTTGTTTAAAGTAAGATTTTTATTCTAAAATACTTTTAGACTTGCAGGAACACTGCAGAGATAGTACATGTTCTCAAGAACCTCACACCTATTTTCTCTTGTTATTAACATCTTGTGTTAGTAAGGTACATTTGTGTCAACCAAAGAACCAATACTGAAACATTATTATCACCTAAAGTCCAGTCTATCTACAGATTTTTCTAGTCCTTACCTATCTTTTGTTGTTGTTTCAGAACCTCACCCAACATACCTCCTTGCATTTAGTTCTCATGCATCTGTTGGCTGGATTGCATCATTTTCTCACTTTCCTTGGTTTTGATGATTTCAACAGTTTTGCAGAGTTTTGTTCAGATATTTTGTGGAATGTCCATAATTGAAATGGATCTGGTATTTTCTCTTGATTAGCGTGAGTTCATGAGTTTGGGGGGGGGGAGAAAGACTGTATAAATAAAATGCCATTCTCATCACGTCTTATCAAGGGTGTATACTATCAACATGACTTACCTTTACTGACGCTGGCCTTGGTCACTGAAATTGTCTTTCTCAGATGTTTCTATGGTCCAGTAACTCTCATTCCCCCTTTCCACACTGTTCTCTATAGGAGAATATCACTTTGTGCAGCCCACACTTAAGGAGCAGGGAGCCCTGCTCCCCCTCTTGCAGGGCACAGTATCTACACGGGTTAATTGTAATCTAACACAGGATACTTTCCTAGTGTTATCTGGAAAATAGACTTGCCCTTACAGAACCCTGAAAGGGTTTGGGGGAACCACCCAAAAGTCTGCAAACCACACTTTGAGAATCACTGTTCTATACAATGGAGGCAGGGAAGGGTGTGTCTGGAACCGAGGAGCAATGCTCAGATGCTTCCAGGATTCCCTGGAGTTAACTCTGAGAGGAAATCGCCACCGCTGTCACTGGCCAAAAGCAAGTCTGCTAAGGGAATGCAGGTCTAATTCCCCCGCACCAGGCAAGTCGCCCAGAGTCGCAGAGTGTTTCTGTGGTGGCAGTGGTGGCGATTTAGTCATTGAGTCGTGTCCATCTCTTGCAACCCCATGGACTGTAGCCCTCCAGGCTCCTCTGTCCATGGGATTTCCCAGGCAAGAATACTAGAGTGAGTTGCCATTTCCTTCTCCAGGNGTGTTTCTGTGGTGGCAGTGGTGGCGATTTAGTCATTGAGTCGTGTCCATCTCTTGCAACCCCATGGACTGTAGCCCTCCAGGCTCCTCTGTCCATGGGATTTCCCAGGCAAGAATACTAGAGTGAGTTGCCATTTCCTTCTCCAGGGGATCTTCCTGACCCAGGGATCCAACCCGGGTCTCCTGTGCTACACGCAGATTCTTTACCAACTGAGGTATCAGGGAAGCTACCAAAGAAATGCTTCTGTAGGAGGAAAATGCAGACTGAGTGATGGAAAAGGAGGGTGAGTATCCATCGTGGCTGACGCAGATGCAATTTCCATACATTGTTTCACTAACACTCTTGTTCAAATCTTCAGCAGGCGGGTCTGGCCACCACACTATTACCATACTGTTACAGATCCCCTGGGCCTCCTCTTGTGCTAGTCATCAGCAAGGCAACATTTTTAGAATTGGAACCAGATATCATGCACAGCATGGTTAGATACGAGAGCCCCGGACTCTCAGGCAGGATGTAGGCAACATTCCCCTGCTCGAGGCACCCCAGTGGCAGCCACTCTGTGCACAGTGTGCAGGCTCTGGTTGGCTTCATCCACGTGCAGCCAGGCAGCGCTTTGCCCCTCGCCTCCACTACACATCTTTGACTGCCTCCAATGGCTTCTGATAAAGCCGGCACAGGGAATACACAGAAACCTGCTTGATACCAACGCCCATACAACTCAGAGGTACAGGATACTTATCTCAGTCCACTCAAGCTGCTATAAGAACATAAGTCTACCCACTCCAGTAGTCTTGGGCTTCCTCTGTGGCTCAGCTGGTAAGGAATCTGCCTGCAGTGCTGGAGCCCTGGGTTCGATCTCTGGGTTGGGAAGATCCCCCGAAGAAGGGAAAGGCTACCCATGGCTGTATTCTGGCCTAGAGAATTCCAGGGACTGTATAGTCCATGGGGTTGGAAAGAGTTAGACGTGAATGAGCGACTTTAACTATCCATTTTCAATTATAAGAAGAATAAAATATGTCAAAAGATTCTACATATCCTATCTACATTTTGTGTGGCAATTCCCCTTGTTTGCCTAGTATTTTTTTTATATTTTAATTTTATTTTAGATGAGTAGGAGTTTTCATTGATTTGAGAGTACATCAAGACAGTCCATTTCTGTATTATATAATTCTAAAATGTTCACCTTCACATAGCTAAAAGCATTAGATTTTTTGATCAGTGAGATCAGAACTCAAATCTGCCTCTTACAAGCAAGACTACCTTGGGCAAGCCCCTGAACGTTTCCAGGTTCTTTTAAAAATAAATAAATCAGTAAATAGGACTAACACCACCTGTATCTTTTGTGTCTGGTAGCAGTTATTTTTTTACAAGAATAAGATAACTGATGTAAGGTGACAACCACATACAGTCTGGAACCTGTAGGAAAACGATGTCTGTTACTTGTAGTATCTGCAGATACTGTTTAGGAACCCCTCTCCCTACTTGCCGACATCCGCATCTTTAGCTATCCACTCCTGAAAACTTTGGTTTACTGTTCTCTTTCACTCTTTTAGTCTGTTGGTCCTCAACGGTTCCCTTGTTCTCCTCTCACCCATCACTGGCATCAGCAATTCCAGACCAGGCTCTCCACCCACCTCCCTTCCTCTAATCAGGCACTGGGATCCTCTGTCATCTTAGCCTCAACATGCCTGAAATGCCTGTTCTCCATCTGTCTCTGCCCAAACCTCACCTTGGCTGCTCCAGAACTCTGCCCACTTTAGTGCCTTTCTGCTGTAGCCACCACAATTAGGGCACTCCGCTGTGTTGCTGCCATTGGTGGGAGAGAGGGCACTCAACCGAGCCGTTCAGGGTCACACACAGCACTCAGCAACCCTGGGGACAGGTCCCAAGCTTGCTCTGAGTGTCCTTCCAGAAGGGATTCCTTTTCACTGGCACCCTTGGCAATAGTCTTATATGTTTTTTGACTCCATCAACTTTATCCGTTAGTTGAGTCATGCTTAAACACCATGGTGGTACAGAGTCAGTTCAACTGAACTTTCAGCTTAGATTCTTTGGAAAATAATTTCCGTGCCTACGTACATTTTTGCAGTGGAGAGTCATCAGCTGGAAGAGCCAGCGATTAGGACAAAGTAGGACCAGATTTTCAGTGAGTTTCCATCTTGGAAAACTCTCAAGAGTCGAGTCCATAAAAGCAGTGACCTTTAATCTTTAGTTTTAGTAAGGAAATGTGTGTGTGTTCAGTTGCTCAGTCATGTATAACTCTTTGAGACCCCATGGACTGTAGCCCACTAGGCGCCGCTAGCCATGTACGCCAGCAAGAGTACAGGAATGGGTTGCCATTTTCACCTCCAGGGGATCTTCCCAGCCCAGGAATCAAACCCAAGTCTCCTGCATCTTCTGCATTGGCAAGCAGATTCTTTTACCACTGAGCCACCTGGAAAATAAGGAAATGCAGCATTTCAAATAAATGTTTTGCAGAAAACATAGGAAGCAGATAAAGGAGGAACATTTCTGATTAGGTGGCAGAAAAGTGTGGAGATTTAATCAGTCCCTCAGCACCTCTCCCGAGATAACCCCAGAGGTTCCACCACTGGATTCAGAGCCTTGAAACCACTGCTCTAAAGACTACAGAGTTCCACCAAGGGCTCCAGGGCAGGAGTGAACTAGCAGCAGCGGATACCTGGGTGAGGGTTGGGATGGGACCCATGGGAAGAAGAGTGCCACAGAGTCAAGCCTCTGCCTCCAGCAGCATCTCCCAGGTGAAGAGCCTCTCTGAGGCACAGTCCCTGCTTCAAACTCATGACACACGGATGCTTGGGACCACAGAGGATCCAAGGTGACAGGGCCTGCATCGTTTTGGATTCTTTGACTACAAGCAACAGAAATTGACTCTACTCCATGCAAAAAGAAATTTATTAGACCAATATGGGGTGGCTCATAGAAAAAAATCTGGAAAAGCAGACTTTGAAGGGGAATCAGGGAGTTCCTATCATCCAGACGTTAGGAGATCACTGACCTTCTCAGCTGGGTGTGCCCAATGGGATGAATGGAGTCCTATGTGGAAGAGGTGGTGCCCCAAAGGCAAGCCCCAAAGTAGATGATAAAGCAACAGCTGCTGACCACAGGACCCCAGAGGACCCAGCGTCTGGAGGAGGGAAGTTACTTGGTTCCTCACTACAAGGCCACCACAAGACTCAAGCTTCTGCTCCCTCGGTGGCTGCTGTCTGCTCCAGTGATGCTGCAGTCTCGTGGATAACACCCAGATCATCTGACAGTCAGGTATCATAAGCTGTCCCGGCCAAGAGCACGTGGATTCCAGCTCTGACCTTGGCCATGGGATCTGCTCCTGAGTCGCCTCTAGTCTTGACTCTTCCCAACTTCACTCACGTCCTCTTGCTGTCTCCTCCTGGCTGCGCCTGTCCGCCAGCCAACCCC
>SJYV01038783.1:280806-292594 GCA_006410875.1 Neotragus pygmaeus | reverse complement strand
ATATATATATATATATATATATATATATATATATAATATACAATATTTGTTTTCCTCTTTCTGACTTACTTCACTCTGTATAACAGGCTATAGATTCATCCACCTCACTGCAACTGACTCAATCTGTTCTTTTTATGGTTGGGTAATATTCCACTGGGCTTCCCAGATGGCACTAGTGGTAAAGAACCTGCCTGCCAATGCAGGATATATAAGAGAATAGGTTCAAGCCCTGGGTTGGGAAGATTCCCTGGAGTAGAAAATAACAACTCACTCCAGGATTCTTGCCTGGAGAATCCCATGGACAGAGGAGCCTGGCAGGCTACAGTCCATGGGGTCATAAAGAGTCAAACATGACTGAAGTGACTAAACATATAATACTCCATTGTATATATGCACCACAACTTCTTAATCCATTCATCTGTCAGTGGACATCTAGGTTGCTTCCATGTCCTGGCTATTGTAAACAGGGCTGCAATAAATGTTGAGGAGCACGTGTCTTTTAAAGCTGTGGTTTTCTGAGGGTATATGTCCAATAGTGGAGTTGTTGGATCATAAGGTAGATTTTAGCCACCTCATGCGAAGAGTTGACTCACTGGAAAAGACCCTGATGCTGGGAGGGATTGAGGGCAGGAGGGGAAGGGGACGACGGAGGATGGGATGGCTGGATGGCATCACCGAATCCATGGACATGAGTTTGAGTGAACTCCTGTGATGGACAGGAAGGCCTGGCGTGCTGTGATTCATGGGGTTGCAAAGAGTCGGACATGACCGAGCAAATGAACTGAACTGAACTGAAGGTAGATTTATTTCTGATTTTTTAAGGAATCATCGTACTATTATCCCTAATGAAATCTAGAAAAATGGTACTGATGGCCCTATTTGCAGGGAAGAATGAAGACGCAGACCCAGAGAACAAACCTGTGGACATAGCGGGGGAAGGACAGGGTGGGACGAGCTGAGAAGGTAGCACTGACATATATACACTATCGTGCGTCAAACAGCTAACTTGCGGGAACTTGCTGTCTAACTCAGGGAGCCCAGCCTGGCGCCCTGTGATGACCTAGAGAGACCGGGTGGGGGAAGGGAGGGTGGCTCAAGAGGGAGGGGGCGTGTGTGTGAGTGTGTGTGTGTGTGTGTATAGTACAATTGGTTTGTGTTCTTGTATGGCAGAAACTGACACAACATTGTAAAGCTATTTTCTTCCAATTAAAACATTTTTTAAAATACATACTAACAACAACAACAAAAGAATGTTTCAAATTGAGAGTACTGTTTACTCAGTGTTTAAATGTTCAAGCTTGCATTTTTTAACTCAAAGCACTCCTGAGTAAGCACATCTGTGCCAGGTTTTGTGCATGATATTGCATTTATTACCTTATCATTGTAATCCCACCTGGCAGGTTAACCTCTCTGTATTTTGCAGAATATACTAAAGCCTCTACAATGAACTTCTTGCTTCCGTAAGCATGATTTATGTCACAACTTGGAGAAATAAAATGAGAAAGGGGAAAATGGGTTCAGATTTTGATGCATGGCTTAATAGACTTTTGGAAGCAATTTTATATGATTCAGCAAGGGCTCTCACAGCAATATCTTAGAGTTGTCTTTGGTGGGAGTGGTCTTATTAGTAAGGGATTGGGTAAAACAAACATGGGCAGGCTTTCACAGCCCTCGCAAACCTGGGCGGGCCTCGTCTCCAAATTCTAGAGGGTAGTGTATTTCCTTCTATTCCCTTTGAGAGATAAAGGAGGAGAGAGTCCACAAGGGATGGAGGAAGAGAGGATGAAGGAAGGCAGGGAAAAGAAGGCTTCGCTGTTTTCTAGATGTAGGATGTCTTCATACGTGATGCTAAGCACTCTCGTCTCTGAGAGACTGAATCACTTCACAGGAATGACAGAACTGTAAAGTTATAACCTCAAGTCCATCAGGGATGAACAACCCTATAATCTGTTGGCTGGGTGCTTGCTTGGTTGGTTCATTGGTTTTCTGACTCCACATCCTGTTGTTTGTACCATGCTTTACACAGAATTCTCCATGCAGAGCTCTGCAAGGTTGGACCCCTTAGGAAAATTTTAAATAAAACATTTAAAAATGAATGTAAGGTAAAGTTAAAGATATTAAAGAATTTATGACTTTTAAAAGGAGATGAAATTGGGTCATTTCTAATGATGTGAATGGACTTAGAGTCTGTCGTACAGAGTAAATTAAGCCAGAAAGAGAAAAACAAATATTGTATGCTAATCCATATGTATGGAATCTAGAAAAATGGTACAGATGATCTTATTTGCAGGGCAGGAATAGAGACGTGGACTTAAGAAATAGACATGTGGATATATGGAAGAGGAGAGTGAAAAAGCTGGCTTACAACTCAACATTCAAAAACCAAAGGTCATGGCCATCCAGTCCCATCTCATGGCAAATAGATGGGAGAAAATGGAACCAGTGATAGACTTTATTTTCTTAGGCTCCAAAATCACTGTGGATAGAGACTGTGGCCATGAAATTAAAAGACGCTTGTTCCTTGGAAGAAAAGCTGTGACAAACCTAGACAACATATTAAAAAGCAGAGACATCATTTTGCCAACGAAAATCCATGTAGTCAAAGCTATAACATTTCCAGTAGTCATGTACGGATGTGAGAGTTGGACCATACAAAAGGCTGAGCACAAGACAACTGATGCTTTTGAACTGTGGTGCTGGAGAAGATTCTTGAAAATCCCTTGAACTGCAAGGAGATCAAACCAGTCAATCCTAGAGGAAATCGACCCTGAACATTCATTGGAAGAACTGACGCTGAAGCTAAAGATTCAACACTTTCGCCACTTGAGGTGATAAGTCAGCTCATTGGAAAAGACTCTGATGCTGGGAAAGACTGAGGGCAGGAGGAGACTGGGATGACAGAGGATGAGATGATTGGATGGCATCACCAACTCAATGGACATGAGTTTGAGCAAGCTCCANTTGAGGTGATAAGTCAGCTCATTGGAAAAGACTCTGATGCTGGGAAAGACTGAGGGCAGGAGGAGACTGGGATGACAGAGGATGAGATGATTGGATGGCATCACCAACTCAATGGACATGAGTTTGAGCAAGCTCCAGGAGACAGTGAAGGACAGGGAAGCCTTGCGTGGGGCAGAAGCCTACGGTTGTAAAGAGTCAGACACACCTGGGTGGCTGAACAGCAACAACGTGTGGACATAGGCAGGGGAAGGAGAGAGAGAGAAACGAACTGGGAGATGAGGATCGACATGTATGCACCACCACGTGTGGAACAGGTAGCTGGTGTGAAGCTGTTGTGTGACACAGGGGGCTCAGCTTGGGGCTCTGCGATGACCTAGAGCAGCGGGGCGGGGGCGGAGAGAGAGGCCAGGCGGAAGCAGCCTTGTGTAAGCGTGCAGCTGACTCCCTTTGTTGTAAGTTTGTGCTCACTCAGCTTGTCCGGCTCTTCGGGGCCCTGAGGGCTGTAGTCCGTCATTCTCGTCTGTCCATGGGATTTCCCAGGCAAGAATACTGGAGTGGGTTGCCATTTCCTCCTCCTGGCTATCTTCCCACCCCAGGGATCAAATCCGTTTCCTGCACTGCCTGGATTCTTTGCTGCTGAGCCAGTTGGGAAGCCCACTTTGTTGTACAGCAGAAATTAATATTGTAAAGCAATTGTCCTCCAATCTAAAAAAAAAAAAAAAAACCTGAAAAGAAAGCAAAAAAAAAAAGAGAGAGAGAGAATATCCTGGTATACAGCCTGAGTATAAGCAAAGAGAATTTCACAGTTTTTCCTCAAAACTNAGAGAAAAATCCCCCACAAAAAAAATTTTCCCCTAAAATAAAAAAAAAAAAAAAAAAAAAAAAAACCTGAAAAGAAAGCAAAAAAAAAAAGAGAGAGAGAGAATATCCTGGTATACAGCCTGAGTATAAGCAAAGAGAATTTCACAGTTTTTCCTCAAAACTTGTAGAACAGTGTAGATAGTGTCTTCCATATCCTCATGCTTCATAGGCAAACCAGAGACAAAGAACATATACTGAGATAATTCTGCCCCTACTCTGTGTGGCCATCTCAAGCCTTTTAAGTAATGTGTCCTGGACTAAATATGTCAGCTACGTATTAAAAAAAGAATCTGTGGCCTTGTGCCCTGTGGGATTTGAGAGCAAACAGCAAGAGGAAGGAACCAACAGCTCCTTCCAAACCATGCTTGGGGAGACCACCCAGCAAGGGCAACAGAGGATTAAAACAGAAGATGCTGTGTAAGAGGGAAACCTGAGGCCTTAGTGGAAACCTGCTGATAAAGTCAGTCTAACACCCATCCTCAGTCTGTCCTACGAGGTTAAAGTGAACTCTTGATGTTTTACAAATTAACCATACCGGGCATCTACTACTCTACAAGGATCCTTTGAAGCTGTGTCCAGCTAGAGATCTCAGGGCTAGCTAGTGATTGACTCGGTCCCCACTGGGAGAATATGAATATATTCATATATTCAAAGGCAGGGAGGTATCTCATGGGGGCTGCAGACCAGAGCAAGGTCAACAGCCTGCAGGTGTTTACTTTCCCTGGCACCTGTCCTGGGATGAGTGTTGGGACAGTGTGAACAGGAGGAGCAGGGGAATTGCTCCTCAGCCAAGAGGATCCGAAACCCATTTGCACACACTTCCGTTTCTACAACTAAAGGTGACGAGTCAACTTACTTTAGAGGTCATTATGGCAAAATACAGGGTGCAACGCGATTCTTCTAAAATTCCACTAGACCTGCTTACAGGATTCACTGGACATAGTTTAAAGAAAGTGAACGCAAGTGAAAGTCGCTCAGTCATGTCTGACTCTGAAACTCCATGAACTATACAGTCCATGGAATTCTCCAGGCCAGAATACTGGAGTGGGTAGCTGTTCCCTTCTNCTAGACCTGCTTACAGGATTCACTGGACATAGTTTAAAGAAAGTGAACGCAAGTGAAAGTCGCTCAGTCATGTCTGACTCTGAAACTCCATGAACTATACAGTCCATGGAATTCTCCAGGCCAGAATACTGGAGTGGGTAGCTGTTCCCTTCTCCAGGGGATCTTTTCAACCCAGGGATTGAACCAGTTCTACCACCTTGCAGGCAGATTCTTTTCCAGCTGAGCCACTAGGGAAGCCCATAGTTTATAATGGTGAAAAATGTAAAAGAGTCAACCTGTCTAAAAGAATTATGACATCTAGCAAAGAATATTAGAAATAAATTTAAAGCAATAGTTTAAAAGTGTAATGTATACATCTTGTGCCCAGATCTTGGTTTCTAATACTTTGATAAAAGGATACTTCAGTACAAGGAACCAGGGCTCCTTGGAGAAATGGATGATTCTAGGGCTGTAGTGGAAAATATGTAAAATAAGCCTGAATCATCTTGTAGTGCTGAAAATAAGAAGATGTTCAAAAACTTACAAAGGGAAAAAGCTGCAAATGGGCAGTAAAGGTGTTGCAAAGGGACACAGGAGTCTGCAATAGCCCAATAGTCCCAGTAGCCAAAACCAAGCAATTTGAATGAGATGAAGTTGTATGCGGTTATAATTGAACGTGCAATATGAAAGTCATGAGACTACACTGATGCTAGTAAATAATTGAGTGAATAAATAAATGAAGTGAGAGAGAGAAAGACAAATCTCTCATGTGCTTCCAAATGCCAGGAGGAAAGTCCTGGAAAGGCTGCGAACACCCAGCACGCAGAGTCCTGCTGTGAGGTGCCAGCAGGCATCACTCAGGGATGCCTGCTGTCGCTAGTCAGAAAGCTCCTGCTCACCCTTGCCTCTTCCCAGGCCCCCCAACCACTCTGGGGACGTTCTGTTGGGTCCCAAGGTCACCTATTGCTTCACGCTCATTCCTCCCGCCACTATTTCCCAAAGCCCAACTATTTCCCTTCTGTCACACGGACAGCGAGCCCCTAAGGGCTTCCGTCTCCAGGAATCCTTCACCAGGGGTCACGGCCTCAGATGCCAGACAGGAACATAACTATGTAAAGGGGGCCCGAGGATGAAGAAAATGACTACAAAGAACAAATTAAAACCTTACTGGACCCCAGTGCAACTGGATAGTAGCAATTTTATTTTAAAGTCTAAATGGAAAACACACACACACACACACACACACACACACAAATAGAAAAAGAAAAATAATCTTTTATTCGATTGTTTATTTGAAATTTATTACTCTCTGGATTTGGAATCAAAATTCTGATTGTTTTTCTGTACTAAATTGTCAACAACAGGCCATTGCCCTTGGCATTGCTTCTGAACACGGATATAACCTTGGCAGAACAGAACCTCTACCAACAGAATGGTGGAAATCTGGTATTCCAAAGTTATCCTTTGGGATCTTCAAGCATCCTTTGGTTATCTATGCTAAATGGAATGGCACTTCACAATTCTTATTTCTAATTTTCCTGCACGCTGCCCTACAAACGAAGCGGGGAACAGAATGGTGCCGGGTCACATTCAAAAAGCTTGGAATCAGAAAACCTTTTCTGGATCTCTGTGTGCGGCTCTGCAGTTTTGAGGGCTCTCATTCAGGCTGAGCCATATCAGAGCCAAGGAAAATGGGCCACATCATTCAACACGAGTTGCCCAAAGAGATGTTGCTACAGTGTAGGAACCGAAGCCCAGATCTGGGCAACAATCTTAACGCCCCAGCAGAGAACAGAAACAAAAGAGTAAGACAGATTGCTGAATTGTGAGAAAGCTTGGATCCAAGTTTGCTACTGAGGATGAGAATATTTCTGGGTAAGATGCTACCTTTGGAGCTGAAAACACCTTCCTGGCACCACACCAGGGCTAAAGACCTCACCCATCCCACTGGACAGCCAACAGTGACTTTGCACATCATTTCTGCAAGAATCTGGCACAGGCTCAGGTGGGCTTGAGCTGGACGCTGGAAGCCACCCGCTCTTTCTCCCACAGGACCCGCTCTCCATCTGTGAAGTCTCTCAGAGACTTCCACACCAGCCTTTGCAGCTACTGGTTTTGGCATCCGCTCCCAGTGCTGACTCACAGAGCAGAGGCCCCACCAGCTCCCTGGGGCCTGGCACGCACACCCCTGAGCCCCACCCGCCCNAAAGATGTGTATAAGAGACAGCCCCTGAGCCCCACCCGCCCTGCAGGACCACTGGGTCGTTAGAGACAAGAAGGACCTGGGTATCTTCATGGCCTGGGCTCGCCTTTGTAGACAAGGAAACTGGGCATGAGAAAAGAGAGCCAACTCGTCCAAAGCCACACATCTTGTCAGAAGTGGAAACTGACCCCTGACTCAACCCTCCCCTCCCCTCCCCTCCCCTCCTGCATCCTCTCAGGAGAAAGGGGTGTGCATGGTTCCATGTGCCCAGAAAGCAGGTCTCCAGGCTCTCCCAGTTCACACTGGTCTCCCAGTTCACACTGGCTCCAGGATTCTGGCATGAATTAGTTTCCCAGACAAATGCAACTGAGAGGGGTGTGATACTTAAAACTGACAGATAAAGGCTACTACCAGGAAAACTGACTATTTACTAAAAAATTTTCTCACTTTACACTTAGCCTACAAATGATGCCCTTGCTTTGCCATCTGTCTTAAAATGAATTGAACTGAATGGACTGAAAAAATGCAATGTATGAAAATAAAAGTGTAAATTACTCAGAAGAATGTTGGCTTTATAATATCTGAGGGTGCCAAAGACCTCAAACCTCAGGCAAAAACCATCAAGAGAATAATTGACTGTATAAAATGAGAACAGCTTGTATATCTGAAAACTCCATACTCAAGTTTAAAGACAAATGAGTGGAAATTGTTCCAAAATAAATGGCAATGGTTTGAGAGTCTCAGTGTACCAAGCTATAGTGTGAAGCTATAGTGAAAGTCACTCAGTTCTGTCCAACTCTTTGCGATCCCATGGACTCTATAGTCATACTCTCCAGGCCAGAATACTCGAGTGGGTAGCCTTTCCCTTCTCCAGGGAATATTCCTGGCCCAGGAATTGAACTGGGGTCTCCTGCATTGAAGGTGGATTCTTTACCTACTGAGCTATGAGGGAAGCCATAATGTATCACGGTCATTTACAAGTCATTAAGAAAAAGACTATGCCAACTGAAAAAAAAAGGCAAAATAAGTGATTAAGGAATTACAAAGAAATAATATATGGGCAAATTCTGGAAGATAGTGAGGGATTGGGAGGCCTGGTGTACTGCAGTCCATGGGGTCGCAGAGACGGATATGACTTAGTAACTGAACAACAATGTAAGGAACCAATAAATAAATGTGAAATGTTTGAACTTTATCAAAGAATGAATTTAAAATAATTAAGATAATTATTTCTAAAATTCTAAGTGAAAAAAGATTAACAACTCCTTGTTGGCAAAGATATAGAAAAGTAGGCATATGACTGCTCCTGAAGAAACACAACTTGGTTTGAGGTTTTCAGAGAGCAATCTGGTCACAGAGCCTCTGGCCACTTGAAAGCCTTTGGGAAATTCTACTAAGAGGCAGTAGGTGAAGTTGCTAAACACCTCACTTTTGTAATAACGACAATTGGAAGCAATCTACATGCCTGAAAATAAAAATTGAAAAGCCAAATAGTGGGATCCCATGAACCATTACATGAATCATGTTGTGGGAAAGTGTGTGATGGCTCCAGGAAATACTTTCCCTTTATGTTAAAAATCGGTCCATTCACATAAATATCCATCTATGGGCAAACATTTGAAGATTTTATTTTTTAAGATTTTTTTTTAACGTGGACCATTTTAAAAGTCTTTATTGAATTTTTTACAATACTGTTTCTGTTTCATGTTTTATTTTGTTTGGCTACAGGGTATGCGGCACCTTAGCTCCCCAACCAGGGCTCAAACCCACACCCTCTGCATTGAAAGGTGAAGTCTTAACCACTGGACTGACAGGAAGGTTCCTATTTGAAGATATTTAATGATGGTTACAGCTAGGTGGTAAGCTCCGGCAAATTTAATGACATGGGAAAATACCATCTGAACCACCAAGGAAGCCCCTAATGCTATTTAAAGAAAAACACAAATTTATAGATGCTTATAATATAATAATACTTTGATTTTGTTTAGAATTCTATACTTGTTATATTAAAAAAAAAAAAAANTAAAAAAGATATCCTTTTCACTATACAGGACTGAAATGCAAAAGTAGGAAGTCAAAGATACCTGGAGTAATGGGTAAATTTATCTTTGGAGTACAGAATGAAGCAGTGCAGGAGCAAACAAATGTTTGGAAAGAGAACACACCATTGATAGAAAACACCCTTTTACAACAACACAAGAGAAGACACTACACATGGACATCACCAGATGGTAAATACCAAAATCAAACTAATTATATTCCTTGCACCCAAAGATGGAGAAGCTCTATACAGTCAGAAAAAAAAAAAAAAAAAAAAAACCCCAGGNTCTTTTCCCCTATTCTACCTACCTAACGCAACCAGTCCACCCTAAAGGAGATCAGTCCTGGGTGTTCATTGGAAGGACTGATACTGAAGCTGAAACTCCAATACTTTGGCCACCTGATGCGAAGAGCTGACTCATTGGAAAAGACCCTGATGCTGGGAAAGACTGAAGGGAGGAGAAGGGGACGAGAGGATGAGATGGTTGGATGGCATTGTGATGCGATGGACATGAGCTTGAGCAAGTTCCAGGAGTTGGTGATGGACAGGGAAGCCTGGTGTGCTGCAGTCCACGGTGTCTAAAGAGTAGGACACTACTGAGTGACTGAACTGACTAAAGAAAGAATCACAACTAAGGGAAAAAAAATCCTAATGAATGAATATGTAAATGCAGCCACAGAGGAAACACAGCTTGGGCCTCTGTGTGAAAGGACTGCGGGAAGGATCAGCACTTCTCCCTGTGAACACAGACAAAGGGGGTTCTGAGCTCCCTGGGGCTTTTCCGTTGCCCTTTTATTTGGAAAAGCCTGGCTGCAAAACTTGAAATTGGAGTTTGGATTCTTTTTCCACATTGGGCGTTTTGCTGCCAGCTATTGGTGTTCCAATGCCTGATGTCTACTGGCAGAGTCCCCAGAGGCCAGGGTCCAGGCCAGAAGAGGAGGGGACACACTTGCCCCCCCACTGCCAACAAGCTGGCTAGCAGGGACTCAAGACCCCCTCTGTCTGTGTCCAGGGACAGCACAGCCCTGCAGATGGGAGACTGTGTGATCAACCTCCTGCAAGAACTAGGGCAGGCCTCTTCTAACCTAGGAGTTTTCTGGAGCCAGGGCAGGGAGGCGCCTGTTGAGTCCTTCTTGTGGATGAAGCCACAGGCACCCCCCGGCCAGGCCCTGACTCCCAGACTGGCACCCGATCCACCAACTCCTGCAAGGAGGCTGCTGTACATTTTGTCTTCAGTACCTTGACATGATTATTCTCAGTGGGATGAAGATTTTTTCAGGGGCTGCGCTTTGCAGGGTTCAAAGCCGATGACCACTCCCCAGCCAGCTGCCCACGAATCCTCCAGCGCTGAGAGGGCAGATTGTCGCCAGGTCCAACCTCATTAGTGTCAGCGTCACTGTTACTGGAGGGGCCACATATGAGCCCCACTGGCCTCCCCAGCTCTCTAGCAAATACGAGAGTTGTTTCTAGTTTAAGAGAGCCCAGCTGTGTGTGTGCTCAGCCATGTCCAATTCTTTGTGGCCCCCTGGACTATAGCCCACCAGGCTCCTCTGTCCAGGGAATTTCCCAGGCAAGAATATAGGAGTGAGTTGCCATTCCCTTCTCCAGGGGATCTTCCCAGGAATTGAACCCAGGTCTCTTATGTATCTCCAGAGTCACCTGACACTCCCTTTATTCCCCGGGGACATGTTAGCGAGCCCTGGGTTTACCTGAGCAGAGAGCAGAGGTGGCCGCAGGTGGGAAGCCAGTGGTGACAATTACCCTAGCTTGCTGAACTACCCCAGTACAGACAGGGTGGATATAGGGGAGATTGGACTTCTTTTGCCCTTAAAAGTCTCTGTCAGCTTGTGGCCCAAGCACATTAGTAGGCGATGGTAGAAGAACCGGCCTGCTGGCAGGTGTCCCGGGCCTGAGGCCCCCACACTGCCCACCACGCCATCCCCTTGCAACAAAGCCCACTGAGGCTCAGGGCAGTCGAAGTCTCCTGTACCCCGTCTCCCTGCAAATGTGACTCCTGGGCGGGTGACGATGAAGGGTCTCCTGACCTTCAAACCCAGCTTCACAGCCTCCCCCGGCCCCCACTCTGCGTCCCCCGGGGGTAAGCGTGTCTCCTGCAGAGCGTCTGAAACCTTCACGCTGACCTGAGTCGAGCCCAGCAGAGGTGGCTCTGACACCCAGTCATGCAGATCCCCAATCCCGAGTTTCAAACTCCCACTGCCACCCACTTACTGGGGAGACTGGACCCCGGTGCAGGGAAGTGTTATGCTCTGAGCCCAGGTCTCCACATAGACGGACAGAACAACCTACCACAGCATGCAAAAGCAAGAAGGGACTTTATTTTCTAACTCGAGTTAGGGCACTCCGCCACCTCCAACGCAGTGGAGTGAGGCAAGAGGGGCCCGAGCCCAGGATTACAGGGGTATTTATAGACTTAAAACAAAGACAGCTATTTAGCATAAGCTGATTGGTTATACAATGTACGTGTGCAGACTTAGGGCTTTTTGGCATTTACTAATTGGCTAGATTTTGCGCATGCGGGCTTGCTTAGGGGACATTTTGTGTTATCTGGGCTAGTTCTAACCAGGCTACAGGGAATATGCTGACTGTCTGAGTCTCAAGGTCGGGGGGGGGGGGGGTGATAATCTCAGCCCCTTCTGGGCAGTGCCCCAACTTTTCCC
>SJYV01038783.1:259049-277339 GCA_006410875.1 Neotragus pygmaeus | reverse complement strand
GCCCCTTCTGGGCAGTGACCCAACTTTTCCCATGATTGTAACTTTTTCTTACTTTAGTCCTTGAAGCTTGTCATGGCTTCTGTTAGGTCTCAACAGGAAGGGTCTCAAAGAAGGCCGTCCTCGCACTGAGGCTGAAGCGGGATAAACGTTGGGGAAGAGTGTTCGCAGAGGGGAGGAGGGTGATCAGGGGTGGGGCGGCAGGAGAGGGGCCTGGCAGGACCAGGGACATCCAGAAGGGGTGCCTGCAGACAAGTGATACCCAGGGATGGGAGGGGACACTGAGGACGGGGTGGCCATCAGACAGCGGTCCTGAGCTGACCCCAGCGTCTAGGGAAGCAGGAGGGCGCGGCGAGCGTGGCCGTGACCTTTCCTGTCAGCAGCCCCGTCAGGAGTCAGACTCCGCTGCTTCCTAGGCCGCGGGACACTGGGAGGCTCACCATCCTCTGTGAGCCTCTGCTTCCTGTTGCAGTGGAGCCCCAGGGAAGAAGCAAGGGGCGTCTCAGAAAGGGACAAGGCCTTGGAGAGGACAGAGGGGCCAGGGAAGGGACAGGGACCCAGGGGGAGCCCTGCCTGTGGCGGGTGCCAGCCTCTGTGGGGCTCCTTCCCTCCCTCCCTGGACCATCTCCCTTCCTGCCACATTCCAGCACTCCTGGCCTCTCCTCCCAACTCCTTTCCCTTAAAAAAAAAAAAAATGCAGTTTGTAAAAGTAAACACTAGGTTATATTAAAACAAAAACTGGGTATGAAAGGGAAAAAATAATAATAATGTCTCAGGAGTAACAATAGTGGTGATTAAAAAAAAGAAAAAACCTGATCCAGGAGTGAAGCCAGCATCCAAGATGCAGCCTGTGAGGACCTTACACCTGATACAGATGAGATTAAATGTGTGTCTGCTCTTTCCAGCAGCCAGAGAGGAAGAAGTAATTGAGCGCATGAATCAGAGGATCCCTGGGGAGAAAAATCAACAAAACGGTTACCTTAATGAAAGAGCAAAAGTGGGTTTCTCTCCCAGTTCATCCTAAGTTTTGTATCTATCCATCTCTCTACCATCTGTCTGCCCATCTATCCATCCATTCATTCATCTGTCTCTCTGTCTGTCCATGCCTCTCACACTCTCTGTCATCCATTCTCCCATCCATCTATCCATCCATCCATCTACCCAATCCACCAGTCCATCCATCATCCATTTAGATCTCTTGATTATCTATCCATCACATTTTCTATTTTCACAGAGAATGCAGGATCAGATTCAGTATACAGAAACTCCTACGCTTTCATTCTCTCACCTTGGAAACTTTCATATGAACAGACCTGCGACCTGTTTCTGCAGAGGGCAGAAACACTGGCTTGACCCTCCACCCACAGGAGTAATGACAGTTGCCTCAATTGTGAGGCTTTGGACCCAAACTCAAGACTTAAGGAAAGGAACCTGGACATGTTTAGAAGACAGGACTGGACGCAGGCCTGCAGCCCCAAGTCACAGAACAAAATTGTAAGACTTCAAGATTGTTCAGAACTCACATGGCTCTGCTTCCAGGTGCTGGAATGTTGACTCCACAGGGTGATTAGTTTGTGGTTATAGCTCCTTAGACTTAAATGAAGCCAAACACATGGAATAATTGTCGTCACCACCACCGCCCATCCAGGAACTTACATCAGAAGATGAAAATGTTTGCAAAAATTCCACAAGTTAGATAGATATTTGAAAATGTGCTCTTTGACCCAGCCCTTCATTTCCTCCAACTACTAAACACAATAAAGTTACAGGAAACCCGCCACATGGTTGCTCTGTGTTTGGGGTGTTGATCTGTGTTTGCTATTCATTCATGTTAATCATTTTAATAATTGACTGCTGGCGTTCATCTCTCTTCTATCAGTCTTGACACTGGATTAAATCTGGAATATCCCCCCTCTACATTTTTAGTAGATACATCACTTGGATGAATCACAAGCTGGAATCAAGATTGCTGGGAGAAATATCAACAACCTCAGTTATGCAGATGGCATCATTCTAATGGCAGAAAGTAAAGAGGAACTCAAGAACCTCTTAATGAAGGTGAAAGAGCAGAGTGAAAAAGTTGGCTTAAAATTCAACATTTAGAAAACTAAGATCACGGCATCTGGTCCCATCACTTCATGGCAAATAGAAGGGGAAAAAGTTAAAGCAGTGACAGATTTTATTTTCTTGGGCTCCAAAATCACTGCAGATGTTGACTGCAGCCATGAAATTAAAANTGGCTTAAAATTCAACATTTAGAAAACTAAGATCACGGCATCTGGTCCCATCACTTCATGGCAAATAGAAGGGGAAAAAGTTAAAGCAGTGACAGATTTTATTTTCTTGGGCTCCAAAATCACTGCAGATGTTGACTGCAGCCATGAAATTAAAAGACATTTCCTCCTTGGAGGAAAAGCTATGACAAACCTAGACAACATATTAAAAAGCAAAGACACCACTTTGCCAATGAAGGTCCATATAGTTTTTTTAGGAGTCACGTACAGATCTGAGAGTTAGACCCTGAATAAAGCTATGTACCTGAAGAATTTATACGTTTGAACTGTGGTGCTGGAANCCTAGACAACATATTAAAAAGCAAAGACACCACTTTGCCAATGAAGGTCCATATAGTTTTTTTAGGAGTCACGTACAGATCTGAGAGTTAGACCCTGAATAAAGCTATGTACCTGAAGAATTTATACGTTTGAACTGTGGTGCTGGAAAAGACTCTTGAGAGTCCCTTGGACAGCAAAGAGATCAAACCAGTCAATCCTAAAGGAAATCAACCCTGAATATTCATTGGAAGTACTGATGCTGAAATTCCAATACTTTTGTCACCTGATACACAAAGCCAGCTCATTGGAAAAGCTCCTGATGCTGGGAAAGATTGAGGACAAAAGGAGAAGATGGTTGGAGAGGAAGAGAGAGAGAGGATCACCGACCCAATGGACATGAGTCTAAGCAAATTCTGGGAGCTTGTGAAGAGCAGGGAAGCTTGGCATGCTGCAGCCCATGGGGTTGCAAAGAGTCAGCAACCAAACAACAACAACATATTTAGTAAGAGGTATATAGTAAATAGAAAGGATATTCTATCCTCCATCCAGTGCTAGAACCAACGTCATACCATTTGTTTATTTTTGCTTTTGTTGCTTTTGCTTAGGGTGTCATATTCAAGAAATCACCTCCAAGTAAGTAGCAGAAGAGTTTTGTTGTTATAGGTGATCCAGTGGTGCTAGTGGTAGAGAATCTGTCTGCCAACGCTGGAGGTGTGAGAGACGCGGGTTCAATCCCTGGGCCAGGAAGATCCCCTGGAGGAGGGCATGGCAGCCCACTCCAGTATTCTTGACTGGAATCCCATAGACAGAGGAGCCTGGCGGGCCACAGTCCATAGGGTTGCAAAGAATCAGACACAACTGAGTGACTTAGCACCGTAGCACAGGTTATCACATGATATTCATACAAATTTGACAAATTCATCATTCCTAATCAAATGGAGTCACTTTTTGCCCAGCTAGTTCAGTGAACCAAATTGAAAAGTCTTGCCCTAGACTTTTGATCTCTCTCTCTCTCTTTTTTTTTTTTTTGACAGTTCTCACTATTTCAATGCCAGGCCTTCTGAGCCATGATCTGATCTATAAAATCCATTCATGGGACATTAATCTCCCAGAACTCCATCAGAGCTGCTCACAGGCTGCCTCGCCTGGTTTTAGTCAAGTTAACCCTGGTTTCCAAGTAAAGCCAGTGCCTCTTGCTGCCCAGAGATGCTCCATCCAGTGATCAGCTGAGTGCTGACCCATGATCCATTTTATGACCCACCTTGGAGAGAACAATTTTAAAGAAAAAAGATTGCCTACCCTGCTATCACTGTCAGTGACAGGTGACTTGGCTTTAGAATTGCTTTGCAGTGTATTTAAATATTGAATGAGCCTTTAATTCATTGCCTAAATTATATTTGTGACCTGTATCTCCAAGCAGAAATCCTGCTGTCCCTGCTGAGGCCTTGTTTACCTATTTATTTTTTTGAATTTTATTTCTTTACGGCTATGCTGGATCTTTGCTGCATGTGGGCTCTCTCTAACTGCAGCAAGCGGGGTGACTCTCTGCTTGTGGTGCGGGGGCTCTCACTGAGGGGCTCCCCTTAGTGCAGAGCACAGACTCTGGGCACGCAGGCTACAGTAGTTGCAGTATGTGGGCTTAGTTGCTCCAAGGCGTGTGGAATCTTCTAGACCAGGCATCTGACCCATGTCCCCTGCACTGGCAGGCGGATTCTTAACCACTGGACGGACCACCTGCAGAGTCTGCACCTTGTTGACTTTAGACTGGAGGCAGAGACCCTGTAATGTTACCTCTTACTGACTCTCGCATCTGCAGCCTGGTTCCAGCTTCACCATCACCCCTCCCAAGACCCCAGAGCCACAGCTATGGTATGCACCCTCCGTCTGTGTGTGTGATGGAGAGGGGCAGGGGAGCGTGAAACATTAGGGGAGTTGGGGAGGAAACCAGAGACACAGCTCACACCCAGTTAGGCAGGACCCCACAGTGAGTGGGAAGAAAACCAGACACCGGAGTCCCGACAGCTGAGGGAAGAAAGGTGTTCAGGGAGGTCCGGGGCACTAAAAGCCCCAGCGATTTAGGGAAGATGGCAGCAGAGGCAGGGCCATGGAACTTGGCAACACAGAGGGCATCGGTGATCTGGAGAGAAAGGCAAAAGCTGGGGTGCAAAGCCTGGTTAGAGCGGCTCCATTATAGCCAACAGAAGTGGGGCTTCACCGGGACAGAGTGGAGAAGCGAGGTGGCTGCACAAGCTCGTGGAATTTTTTTTTTAATTGATGATGTTGCTGTTTGTTTTAGGACATGTGTGCACGGGAAGTCGCTTCAGTCGTGTCTGACTCTGCGACCTTATGGACTGTAGCCCGCCAGGTTGCACTATCCGCGGTATTCCCCAGGCAAGAGTCCTGGAGTGGGTTGCCATGCCCTCCTCCAGTGGATCTTCCCGACTCAGCAATCGGACCTGTATCTCTAACATCTCCTGCACTGACAAGTGGGTTCTTTACCACTAGCACTGCCTGGGAAGCCCTTGTTTTAGGACAGGAAATAGTAAAGCTTATGTTGCTGACAAAATGGTGTAGAAGAAATAACTGGGCTTCTCCATCCTTGGAATTTTCTAGGCAAAAGTACTGGAGTGGGTTGCCTTTTCCTTCTCCAATGACACAGAAGAGAGAGAGATTTGCAGGATCAAAGTCCTTAGAAGGAAGAGAGGAGAGGGGTCAGAACACAGGTGGCCAGCTCTCCACTAGTGGGAGCAGGGGACCACTGTCGGCTGAGGGGGAAGAGAGGGAAGAGGTGCAAAGATCTACAGGCGGGTCGCTGGGAGGTGGATATGGTGGTGTAGGGTGGCAGGGCCCGGACGGCCTCTATCTCAGAGGCCAGCTCTGGAGTCTGCACCGAGCTCAGCCACTCAGTCGTGTCCGACTCTCTGTGATCCTATGGACTGCAGTCCTCCCGGCTCCTGTGCTCATGGGATTCTCCAGGCAAGAATCCCAGAGCGGGTTGCGTCTGTATGGGGTTGGCTGTTCACACATTCTGTGCTTCTGAGCCAGAAGCTTTACCACACATTGAATTCAAAGCAGGAGGTGATTGCTATTGCTGAGCTTTCTGCTGTCTTCACTCACCGGATGGTTCCAGAGTGAGATCTTGTCTGCATCTCACACGGCCTTTCCCGTCTCGGCTTGTGACATGGCAGGAATCTAGCGATTCAGCACTTGAGAAAGTCAAAGGCTTTGCAGAGGCTTTTGTGCTCCAGTCTGATCCCCTCATTGCACAGAGCAGGAAGCCAGAAGAGTGAGCCCAGACTACCCAGCTGGAATTTAAAGGGGATGGATATGAATTCCTGTACGTACTTCAGTTTAAAAAAGGGAAAAAAAAATCCAAAAATGCTTGAAATTAGAGGAAATCTGACAGCTACTGTTATCCATGTCGGGGTTGATCTATTGGGATGTTCCAGTAAATGAAAACACCAGGGACCACTGGCCTCCACCCCACATCGGAGTAAATTCTCCCACTGAATCATCCAGAACAGAAACATCTTCAGTAGCACCCAGTACAAGTCATGAGAGTCAGCCACCATCTGTATCCTGCAGAAATTCCTGTGGTCACTCATACCAGTGGCTTGAGATGAAAAATTGGCCCCAAGAATCCAGCTGACCTGCAGCCTCTGGGTGGGGTCACACTGACAGGCCCTCACTGGGAGAGACTCCCTCTGGGCCATCTACATCTGTGCTCTTAAACTGGCTGAGACTGACTTCAGCAACAAAATCTAGGCCATTCAAGGACTGTTTTCCCAACTTACTTTTTTTCTCCTTCTTAAAAAAAAAAAAAAAGAATTTTTTCTCTTTCTTTTTAAAAAACAAACTTTTTGTTTTGTATGGGAGTATCAGTTCAGTTCAGTTCAGTTACTCAGTAGTGTCCGAATTGTTGCAATNAATTTCCATTAGCTATCTATTTCATACATGGTAGTGTATATGCCAACAAAGGTCTGTCTAGTCAAGGCTGTGGTTTTTCCAGTGGTCATGTATGGATGTGAGAGTTGGACTGTGAAGAAAGCTGAGCACCAAAGAACTGATGCTTTTGAATGGTGGTATTGGAGAAGACTCTTGAGAGTCCCTTGGACTGCAAGGAGATCCAGCCAGTCCATTCTGAAGGAGATCAACCCTGGGATTTCTTTGGAAGGAATGATGCTGAAGCTGAAACTCCAGTACTTTGGCCACCTCAAGCGAAGAGTTGACTCATTGGAAAAGACTCTGATGCTGGGAGGGATTGGGGGCAGGAGGAGAAGGGGATGACCGAGGATGAGATGGCTGGATGGCATCACTGACTCGATAGACGTGAGTCTGAGTGAACTCCAGGAGTTGGTGATGGACAGGGAGGCTGGCGTGCTGTGATTCATGGGGTCGCAAAGAGTCAGACACGACTGAGCGACTGAACTGACCTGATTGATTCCATGCTACCCTCTCCATTCTTCTCACCCTCTCCTTCCTCCTCCCGCCCACGTCCATAAGTCAGTTTTCTATGTCTGTGTCTTCATTGCTGGGAAGGCAGATTCTTAACCACTGAACCATGAGGGAAGTCCCTTGACTTAATTTCTTAAATTCCGTTTTTATTTTTAGATGATTGTAGATTCATATGCAGTTGCTTGTAACACAGGGAGATCTCATGTGTCCGCTGCTCAGTTTCTCCCAAAGTAATTTCTGGAAACACTACAGTACAACATCATGACCAGGAAACTGATAACTGTGCAGTGAAGATACAAGACATTTTCATCACCACCAGGATTATACAGGTGCCCTTCTACAGCCACGGCCACTTCCCTTCTGCCCCTAGCACATCCTTAACCCCCGTAAACCACAAATCTGGTCTCTATTTCTATCATTTTGTCATTTTAAAGAACATTATGTAAATAGTACCATACTGTATGTTACCATTTTTGATTGACCTTATTCACTCAGCACAATTCCCCGGAGATTCATTCAATTTGCTTCATTTATCAGTAGCTGGCTCCTTTTTATTGCTGAGTATATATATATATATATATATTCCATGGTATGGATATACCACATTTGTTTAACCATTCATCTGTTGAAGGGCATATGAACCAGGTTTGGCTGTTACAAATACAGCTACTACAAATATCTGAGTAAGTTTTTTGTGAGAAGATACTTAACTAATTTCTCTCGGATAAACGCCCATGCTTAAGTTTTTGAAGAAACTCATTTCCAGAGTGGCTGCAACATTTCACATTTCTACCACAGTGAGAATGATCTCGTTTCTCCCCATCCTCACCAGCATTTGGTGTTGTCACCATTTTATAGTTTAGTCATTCTTGTAAGTGTGTAGAGCCACTTCAATCTTGTTTTAATTTGCAGTTTCCTAACGGCTAATGATGTTGAACATCTTTTCATGTGTTTATTTGCCATCTGTGTCTCCTCTTCAGTGAAATGTCTATTTCATAATTGCCTTGTTTGTTTCTTTTTATTGTTGACTTTTAGTAGTCCTTTGTTAGACACATGGTTTGCAAATATTTTTTCCCACTTGGTACCTCGCCTTTTCATCCTCTTAGCAGTCTTCTGCAGAGCAAAGTTTTAAATTTTGGTTACATCCAATTTATCAAATTTTCCTTTTTTGGTGTTGAGTCTAAAAACTTTTTACCTAGTTATACCTTAAAGATTTGTTTTTATATTTTTTCCCAAGAGATTTATAGCTTTGTGTTTTACATTTAAGACCATGATCCATTTTGAATAAATTTTTGTAGAAGATGTGAGGCATGTTAACGATGTTAACGTTCATTTCTCTTTAACATATGAATGCCCAACTGTTCCAAGGCTATTTATTGAAAAGGCTAACTTTCCTTCACTGCATTGCTTTTGCATCTTTGTCAAAAATCAGAATCCCTTCATGTTGTTTATAAGCCATACAGTCTCCAGTATTCTGCTAGACCAGCTCAAATGGACTAAGGCAGTAGTTAAGAATATCTCAACTTTACAAAATCATAGATCTGGAAGTCAGAAGACCCACTGCATTCCCTCTGGTGGTGCTACGGGTCAGAATCACTTTTCTCACTTTTTCTGGCTTCTAGAGGCTGTCTGTAAATCTAGTCTTGTGACCTTGCATCGTATCACCTTCTCCCCTGCTTCCATCCTTGTGTCTCTTTGCCTGGCCCTCCTATTTCACTCTTGTCAGAACTCTTGTGAATACACTGGGCACACACAGATAGTCAAGGAGAGTCTCTCCATCTAACAATCTGTAATTTACGTTTGTAAAAGCCTGTGACCATGTAAAGTAACTGATTTAAGAGGCCATTGGGATTATGATGTGGATCTTAAGGGGACCATTATTCACTGTGTTGGTCGCTCAGTCGTGTCTGGCTCTGTGAGCCCATGGCCTGTGGCACGCCGGGATCCTCTCTCCATTGGGTTTTTCCAGGCAAGAATACTGGAGTGGGTTGCCATTCCCTTCTCCAGGGGATCTTCCTGACCCAGGGATCCAACCTGGGTCCCCTGCATTGCAGGCAGATTCTTTGCCGTTTGAGCCACCAGGGAAATCCCTATCTTAAGAGGACCATTATTCAGCTTAGCACACTTAGCTTCCTGTAACTGAGCATTTTTATCTTTTGCCAAATTTGCANCTGGGTCCCCTGCATTGCAGGCAGATTCTTTGCCGTTTGAGCCACCAGGGAAATCCCTATCTTAAGAGGACCATTATTCAGCTTAGCACACTTAGCTTCCTGTAACTGAGCATTTTTATCTTTTGCCAAATTTGCAAGTGTGCAGCCTTTAGTTCTTCCAGCAATTTTTCAGCCCTGCTCTCTTCTTCATCTTCTCCTGGGACTCCAACGCTACACACATTAGATCTGTACTCATAGTCCCACAGGTCCCCAAGTCTCTGTTTTTATGTTTTCTTTAGTCTGTTTCTCTGTTTGCTAAGATTTCGGCAATTTGCATTGTTCTATTGTCCAGGGAACTCACTCCTTCCTCTGTCCCCTCCATTTTGCTGTTCATCCCATCCACTGAGATTTTCATTTCAGTTCTATTCTTCCAGCCTAAAATATCCACCAAGCTCAAAATTATATGTCCTATTTATTTGCTGAAACTTCCTGTTCACTGTTCACAACTGCTCAGTGAAGCATGTGGATGACGGCTGCTTTAAATCCTTTTTCAGATAATTCTACTGTCTATTTCATCCAGCTCAGTGTTGGCCTCTATTGAATGCCCTTTTCTCACTCAGTTTGGGATCTTCCTGGCTCTTGGAAGGACATGTGATTTTTGCATTGAAATCTGGACAGGTGGGATATTGTGAGAATCTGGATCTTATTTAAACCTTGTGTTTTAGCTGCTTTCCTCTGACACCACTCCGGCAAAGGAAAAGGAAAGACCATGACATTATTGCCACATTATTGCACATGAGAGAGAATCAGGTTCCCCACTAACCTCCACTGACATCTGAGGGAGGGGCTCCCCTCTGCCACTGGGCAGGGGGGTTCTGGCCCCCACCCATGTCTTCCTGGCTGGGAGGGGTAGTGTTACTGTTTCCTGTGTGGTCTCTACTGACACCACCCTGGCGGTTGGGAGGTGTGCAACTCGACTCCTCGTGTGGTTGCCATTTGCACAGGGGTGGAGGTAGCAGGGTTTGGTACCACCCAGCAGAAATCAAAGTCTTGGCTCCCTACTGCTCAGCTTTCTGTTAACACCACCCAGTGAGGGAGGGGGCTGGGGTGCTCCTTGGAGCCTGGCAAGGGTGGATTCCAGCCTCCCAGTCAGCCTTTGCTGGCAGGGTGGGGCCATAGTTTTTTCTGTGATGTTTGGCTGGAGGACAGCAATTACTGAAAAGTTTTCTGTCCCTTTTCTGGTCCTTTGGCTAAAGAGGACAGGCTCTCGTTGTTGTCACTGTTGGTTTGTCTGCTCCTGTTAGTGTTTCCTGACTGCCGGCTTCTCTGACTCTGAATTTGATTGTTGTTTGGTCACTCAGTTGTGTCCCACTCTTTGCGACCCCATGGACGGCAGCATGCCAGGCTTCCCTGTCCTTCACTGCCTGCTGGAGTTTGCTCAAACTCATCTCCTTTGAGTTGATGATGCTGTTCCACCATCTCATTCTCTGTTGTCCTCTTCTCCTCATGTCCTCAATCTTTCCCAACATCTAAATTTGATGTATGTTGCCAAATATATGAGGCAAAAAGAAAACTCATGTAACAAATCGTCATGTCACTCCTTGGGTCTTAAGGTCCATAGATGATCTGCCTTCTTTTCTCCACCTTTCAGTCTTATTAGATCTGTTTTACAGAGTATCTAGGGGTTTCACTTGTACTTTGTCAGAATAACAGGGAAAAGTATGGCTACCCCACCTTTCCAGAAGCATATGTAGTCCTTCCTTTCATTCTGAGGTTAAAATTAGAAACCTCATCAAGCAAGGAAATTGCACTTAACTATGCTGAGGATACTACATCAAATAAGAGCAAAAGAATGCATCAAATCAATTTCAAATACTTAGCAAATAATTTAAGGAAAACTTTAAAAATGTGCTATGGCATTTAACCCAGAAGAAAACTAAGTTTACAAAGAATATCTTTTAACTGTGTTCTCAAAAAAATACCCACCAAGATTTTAGTTAACTTTTAATTTAAAGATAATTTTAGAATAAGGGACTTTTCCTCAGTGGGCAATGTTTCGCAATCAGTTACCTACAGTACTGAGGTTTTTAGTAGTTCCCCCACCGCCAAACTTCAGTTCATCTCTGAAGGCATTTTTCTTTCCTCAGCTCTCTGTAAGAACTGGCAGCATGGATATCATGTGGGGTTGTATTTATGTTTTTTGAAAGCTTTTCTCCCGTGTGACATCTTTATAGAATTTAAGAGAACGAGATGCGTGCATGCTACAGTATGCCAGTCATTAATAAAGAGCAGACACAGTTCCAATATTACATCTATTTTCCTTTAATCAGCCCTTTATTTTTAGATGGAACGGACAGAGTGGCAAAAGCATGGCTAAAAGTCTGATGAAAATACTGTGAGATGAGGTCTGTTTTCAACAGATTTTTTTTTTTTTTTTNCATCATTCCTTCCAAAGAAATCCCAGGGCTGATCTCCTTCAGAATGGACTGGCTGGATCTCCTTGCAGTCCAAGGGACTCTCGAGAGTCTTCTCCAACACCACAGTTCAAAGGCATCAATTCTTCGGCACTCAGCCTTCTTCACAGTCCAACTCTCACATCCACACATGTCTACATCTTCTAATATTGTACAGTCAGTCATGATGAAATTACTGCAACTTTCAAACAACTAGACTGAAACAACAACAAAAAAAGATGCCCTAACCGTGCGTGTGAAAGGAGCCCTGCCTTAGCTTCGGAGTTACTTAAATTTCTTTTTATTAACAAAGGTTCATGTAGAATGCAATGTTGGGTTGCTTCCAGAAGGATCTGACTCGCTGAGAGCGTAGGCGGTGATGGTAAGGCTGTGGCTGAGTAAATTGAACAGAACTGCAGGCCCCCGTGACCACAGTCCAGGCAGAAACTCAGCCACTTATTCACGGTAGGATTTCTCAAAGACAGGCTGGTTTGGGGGAGATCCCAGAAAATGTGTTCCAAGTTCTTTGACCTTAATTTGGAAATCTCTCCTATCTCATCTCAAACACAAAGAAGCCCACACACAGGGATATAGATTAGAGGATTTACAAATCCAACCACCATTTAAATGCCAAAAGCTTGCTAGATCTGCAGTTTCAGTTACCTCTATAGGGATAATCATGCATGTGTGGGGCAGGGTATACTTCGTGAAAGGCAGTTCATCCTCCCAAGAATTTTGTAAATTAAAGCTCAGAGATGTGGAGTGATTTAAATCATACAGAAAGTGAGCAGAGTGAGGATTTCAATACAGGACTTCAGGATCCATCACAAGGAAAAAAAAAAACTAACTAAATTTAATGATCACGTTGAATGGTTTCCCATAGTATCAGTAGAATAAAACTTCCATGAGGGCAGGGCTTTCTGCATGTTCACTGGTGTGTTCCTAGTATTTGGGACATAAGATGTTCAAATATTGGTGGAAGGGAGGGAGGGAGAAAGAAAGAAAAGAAGGAAGCATTAAGGATTGTAGCAATCGGTAACATGCATTGGTATATAAGGAAATGTCCCAGAATTCTTAGCAGCAGGAGGGCCCACACTGTACTGTTGCTGCTCAGCCGCCCAGTCGTGTCTGACTCTTTGTGTCTCCATGGACTGTGGCCCACCAGGCTCCTTCATCCACGGGGATTCGCCAGGCAGGAACACTGGAGTAGGGAGCCATTTCCAGCTCCAGGGCATCTTCCTGACCCAGGGATCAAACCCTCTGTCTTCTGCATGGGCAGGCGGATTCTTCACCACTAGCATCACCATGCCTTAGAAAACTCCATGGTGAGTTACAGCTTCATTAAGGCCACACTCTGTGCTTCTGGGATAATCACATTGGAGTCTTACATTTTTTAAATGGAATTGGGCTGCATTAGGATGACTGGTTTGGAAGCATCGAGGCCTCGAGTTTTAGCTGTTCTGATTGGTGTCTGTAACTTGGGAAGGCAAAATTTTTAGTAAACTTGCAAATCACCAGTGTGTTTGTGTTCGGTGACAACCGACTTTTAATGGCACTGAGACAGATAGCGCTGTACCCAGAGGCTGAGGGAAAATGTTTAATAAGTGCGAATATGCCTGGTGTACGAGATGCCTGAAATGAGGACGGATGAACAGTGGTTCCCAAAGAAGGTGGAGTGGCACCAACTTGTAATGCCATTCAACATCCTGAAAGGAATGACATTTCCACAATTTATATCTGGACGGTCACTAATGAGTTTTAGTTAAAGACCTATTTCTCTAAGAATAATGCTAACATGATGGAAATTTTAAAAGCTGAACTTTTCAAGGTGTTAGATATCTAACTACAATCCCTACCCAGGGTATTTTCTACAAATCTCTGGAGTCCCTCCCCAACCCTCCACCCGCGCACCCCCATCCCTTTTCACTTCCAGCCTGGATTCCAGCACAACCCTCCTTTTGCCCTTGGGTCTCAATCTTTCCCATATCAAAGCCACAGGACCACACGCCAGGATTGTTGTTGTTCAGTCGAACAACTGTGCTTGGCTCTTTGAAACCCCATGGACTGTAGCACACCAGGCAGCTGGCTCAAACTCATGGCCACTGAGTCCATGATTCCCATCCGACCATCTTGTCCTCTGTCATCCCCTTTTCCTCCTGCCCGCAACCTTTCCCAGCATCGGGGTCTTGAGCCTGCCAAAATGCAAATTGGATTATGCAGATTCCCTGCTTGAAATACGCCCATAAAGCAGAATTCAGAACAGAGCCCATGCTTTCCCAAATGGACAGAGAGCTCTTTAAGATCGCCCCTGCATCACCCCTTCAGCCCTAGCTCCAGTCTCCTTCTCCAGCACCGAGCTCTCCCATCATCATTTCTGTGTGGCAGTTTCCCACATGACCATTCCCAGCTCCGCTTCATACGTGCTATCGCCTCTGCCTAAATCATGCGTCTGTGCTGAGGTGGCTCCCTCACCTCCTTAAAGACCCTTAAAGATTTCTTGTGCCCCCTCAGGGTGGTTACTCAGGGTCCACACCTGCATTCTCATGATACCTCCGCCTGCAGGACACCTACTTCCTTCACGGTCTTCTGTGCCCCTTGGTGACCTCCCTTTCCAGCTGCCTTCTACTAACCCTAATGCCAAAGTTGCTCAGTGTGCCCACAGCCCACACCTCTTCACGCTCAACTCTCTGTCTTTGCAATCCCATCCATGACATGACATCAAACACCATCTATGGACCAAATATCCTAAAACTGCCAACTCTTTCCCACACTGATTCCTGAGCCCCAGAATCACAAGCATCCCACTATCTTCCTGACAGGTCCACTGAGATTCTTCCATGGTACCCCAAGTCAGCCTGCTCACACCCCGCAACTTCCCCAAAGATACCTGCTTTTATCCCGAAGACTCATTTGAATTTTCTCAATATTCTAATCTTTATGTATTTCTCCAGTGCTGCAGATTCCATCTCTCCCACATCTATCACCATCGCTGCATGAAACTTGTTATATCTTCCTCAGTGGGTTCCAGGCCTCCCTCTGTCCTCTTATCAAATTATTCTAATCATCACATCTGTAAAGAGCTTTTTAAAATGAAAATTGGCCCATGTAACTTCCCTCCATAGAATCACGGAGCGGGTCACCACTGTTTCAGAATGAGACCAAAATCCTTAGGATGGTGAATGATCTTGCCCTTTTCTCATCTTTCTCTCATGGACTCAGCTGCAAGCATTCTAGATTGAGGAGGGGTGGAGATGGACTTTATTTCTTAGAGCAGGCTTAGGTTCACAGCAAAACTGAGAGAAATGTACAGAGATCTCTCATATATCCCCTGCCTCCACTGGGGCACAGCCTCTCCCTCTATTAACACCACTCCCTGATACAACTGATGTACCCACATAGATGCACCAATAGCACTCAAAGTCTATAGTTTACATGAGGGTTCACTCTTGGTGCTTTAGATTCAGTGGGTTTGGACTAATGTGTAACAACAGGTGGGGCTTCCTGATGGGTCAGATGGTAGAGAATCTGCCTGCAATGAGGGAGACCTGGGTTCCATCTCTGGGTCGGGAAAATCCCCTGGAGAAGGGAATGGCAACCCACTCCAGTATTCTTGCCTGGAGAATTCCATNCTGATGGGTCAGATGGTAGAGAATCTGCCTGCAATGAGGGAGACCTGGGTTCCATCTCTGGGTCGGGAAAATCCCCTGGAGAAGGGAATGGCAACCCACTCCAGTATTCTTGCCTGGAGAATTCCATGGACAGAGGAGCCTGACAGGCTACAGTCTATGGGGTCGCAAAGAGTCGGGCATGACTGAGAGACTAACACACACCTGTGGTCTAAGTAAGTTTAGTGTTGAAAGAAATGTTAGCTTGTCTTTCAAAGTAGCTGTATCATTTTGCCTCCCCACCCACAGTGAATGAGGGTTTCTGTTGCCCCACATCCTCGATGGTTTTGGGGGCTGTCGGTTCTGGGTCTGGGCCATTTGAATAGAAATATAGGCATTCCGTCCTTTGGAAGGTCTTTGAGCATCCTCCCTGCTGGTGGGACTTACTGTTTCTCGCCTGGAGCGCTCGTGCCTGAGCTGTTCCTGTTCCCCTGGGTCAAGTGCTCTAGTTAATGGAGTTGACCTCTGTGTTTGTCCTCTAAGAAGGTGGGACTGGATGTACAGGAGGTTTACTAGGGAAATGTCTGCAAGGGTAAACGGGGACCACAAGTGAGAATAAAGAAAAAAGCCTGTAGGCATCAGACGCATTATCAGCGTAAGAACAAACATGAGGATTTGTTAGAGGCTTCTTGTTAAAAGTCGTCCAAGGTAAGCACCAGAGAGTAAGAGGCAGACTGATCTCGACTGTCACAGCCGACCGCCATCCTCCCTGTTTGAGCCAAGCTCTGTGCGCCAAGCTGGTGCCTGGCTCTGACCAAGTGACCAGCTCCACCCCTCCTCAAGCGGAGTGACTCCCCCACGCAGGGGAAGCCCAAGGGGGCTTTTGCACACTTATTTGATAAGGGAGCATTCTGAAAGGGTTACCGGAGAAAAGGCCTATGCTGATAACTAAATTTCATTTCCAGGTGCAGTCAAGTCAAGATACACTATATAGTCAGCTGACCTGGGGCTTCCCCGGTGGCTCAGTGGTAAGCAATCTACCTGCCAGTGAAGGAGACACAGTTTCGATCCCTGGGTCAGGAAGATCCTCTGGCGGAGGAAATGGCAACCCACCCCAGTATTCTTGCCTGGGAAATCCCAAGGGCAGAGGACCCTGGCCGGCTACAGTTCATGGGGTCGCAAAAGAGTTGAATACAACTTAGCGACTAAAACAACAACAGCAGCTGACCTGAGCACAAAAGAACAGACTTTCCAAAAGGAAAAAAAGACAAGAATCAGAGTATCCTGGCAGGAGATGTCTTTCCATCCAGAGTGCTGAGTTTGGCCCGACAAAACACATTTCAGACTCCATGGGAAATAAATCCTAGAGTGAAGTTTTGTGACACCTCAGTGATTAGGGTTTTATTATCTTGGCTTTTAAAAGAAAAGGGACATAAGATATGGATAATAAAAATTTATGTTTCAGTTCCATTGCTGCTGCTGCTGCTAAGTCACTTCAGTCATGTCCGACTCTGTGTGACCCCATAGACGGCTGCCCACCAGGCTCCGTCCCTGGGATTCTCCGGGCAAGAACACTGGAGTGGGCTGCCATTTCCTTCTCTGATTAGACCCTGCCTATTTATATTCAGGCTCTTCACCCTGAGCCTTTCTACGTTAGAGAAGCAATAACAGACTTCCCTGGGGGCCCAGCGGTTAAGACTCTCAGCTCCCAAGCAGGGGGCACCGGTTCAATCCCGCCTGCTGCACGGCTCAAAAACAAGCAAAAAAAATGCCTTAATGACAGTGGTGAAGACTCTGTTCTCAGTCCATGGCTCTGCCTCCTAACAGTTTTGACTTCGGAAATGTTCCTTTACCTGTGAGTCTGTTTCTTCATCTTCAGAAAGTTATTATGAGGATTAAATATAATTCCCAGGAAGTGCTTAGCACAATGTCTGGCACATTATAAACACTCGATAAATTGTAGCTGCAATTAGCTTAACTATTATTACTTTTTGTTTCTTGCATTGCTATTTTCATACTTATTTGATCAAAGTCACTTTCGTTAATATCTAAGCAAAGTATAATCGGGTACCTGCCTCTCTTTGTCTTATTTCTCCGGGTCTCTCCAAAGTCCAAGGCATATTTTTCTGTAACTTTCCCTCACTGATCATAGGCCGTCCTGAGGCTTGAAGGTGAGTGCCAGCTCTGAACTTGGCAGCTGCACAGCTCTGTGCAAACCCAGAAACATCATGTGCTTTCCCCGAGAAGCAGCCAGAGACCCTTTCCAGGCCTGCCTTTCCGCCTGTATGCACTGCTTGTTAGCTTGGCCCATTTCTGAGGACAGGGCTTCGCGTGAAGTGAACATGTGAACTTTAACTCAACCAGTGCTGCGTGGGGCTACAAAATCAGGGCTCAAATCGTTTTGTTTGTAGCAATTACCAGGCTGACCTCTTATCTTATATGCCGGTTTCACTTGCCAGGACGCTGTGTTTCACATCAGGGTTAGCGAACTTTTCTGTCCACGACCAGATGGTAAATATTTTGCGCTGCGTGGGCTGCACACAATCCTGTTTCATATTCCTCTCTTTTGCTCACCACTCTTTTCTTTTTAGATTTTTTTTTTTAGACTCTTAACCTGAGGGTTGTATGGAAAGTCTGTGGGTTCAAATAGACCACAGGCTATAGTTTGCTGACCCTTCTCCTAAACTCCTGTTCTCTTTGTATCAAGACAGTTTGACATCAGGAAGAACACGCACTTAAACCTTCTTCTCTTGCTCATGTTAAAAGTCAATCTTGCTTTTAGGTTTTCAGGAAACTAGGCTCTTTCCGAGATATAGTTGGAAGAAGAGAGGTATTTCATTGAAGTATCTTCCGAAATACATCGCATTTACACACACTCATACACACATGATCTCTGTTAACAAAAACGTCTGAGCGGTTTCAGCCGGTGTCCAGGTCTCCATGGGAACGTGGCTTGAAACAAGATGTATATCTTCAACAAGCGCTGGGTTTTCTGGCTGGTGACACACTTCATGAGTTGACGTTGGAGGGAGTCCGAGTCCATCAGGGCCCGCCTGGTGGCCCCGCCCCCCGCCC
>SJYV01038783.1:216472-258949 GCA_006410875.1 Neotragus pygmaeus | reverse complement strand
CCCAGCCACATGTGCTCCCTGCGGTCCTCCCTGTCCTCCCGCCTCCACGGGCCTCTTCCCGCTGCCTGGCTCAGCGGGGCTCCTCTGCGACGGAGGTTAGACATCTGGTTTCCATCTCCTCACACTGTTTAACTTAGAAGCCCCGCCAACCCAGATTTCCTGCTCATAAATCATTACTCATCTGGAACACACTCAGGACTGCTTTGGGGACTGTTTACTCAGCGTATCTCCTTTTTTAGAAGAACGGCTTCCCTTCCCCATCGTTTGCAGCCGGCTGCCATATCCCAAGTTGACAAGTTCCTCAATTTTTATTTTCAAAAGGTAGACAAAAGGAGAATTCCTGTGATGAGACATTGAAACAAATTGTAGCAAAATTTGAGACTGGTAAAATGTGAGATTTCATGATGATAAAAGTAGTGAAAAACTGGAGGTCTGTGTATATTGTCTTAAGAAAACAGGATATTTGATATCTTAACTGAAGTTGCCAGCAGTTAGCACATGATCATAGCGATGTGCCAGGTGGTGCTTGGAATGTTAACTCATTTAATTCTCCTAACAATCCTACAGAAGAGGTACTATTAACCCTATTTTGCAGATGAGGAAACTGAGACCCAGACAAATGTTGCCCACACATCGAGTGAGTCCTCTGAAGAGACTCCAGACAGTCTGGCACCAGAATCTAGGCGCCTAATTCAATTGCCTGTTAGTTTCTTCATCTATTAAAGTATCCCCATTTCACAGATGAGCAAACTGAAGCACAGAGAAGCCAAGCAATGAAACCTTTATAGCTATTTTCAAATCTCTTTAAACATTATCTCATTCCTTCATGTGCCTATGTACATGCTCAGTGATGACCAACGCTTCATGACCCCATGGACTGTAGCCCACCAGGATCCTCTGTCCATGGAATTTTCCAGGCAAGAAAACTGGAGTGGCTTGCCATTTCCTCTCCAGGGGACCTTTCCAACTCGGGGATTGAACCTGCCTCTCTTGCATCCCCTGCATTGCCAGCCAGGTGGATTCTTTACCACTGAGCCACCTTTTTTTCGTACTTGTATATTTCAGTGCTTTACTGTCTGAGTTCACAGTAAACTTCAAAGAACTCTTTTAATTCTTCTCCGTAGAACTAAAGCTTACAAAGCTAGTTCCATTTCTATATTTTTCATAAAAACATATGATGCACAGATTTCTCTTAACAAACATCTCATAAGAGAAATAAAATGAACATCAAAATATTTTTACCGGAAAATAGACCAAGTCAATTAGAGGTTTTTTCTATGGTCACAATGATTTCAGAAGAATCTAAGTAAGAAAATGAACATGTGAATTAAGGCAAAGGACACTGAGTTCTGCTCTAATTCTTGACTGGAAAGGACTTGGCCATATGTCCATATATAACTTTATAGGACTTGGGAAGTAGAGTTTTGGTGTGTGTCCACCAAAGAGGAGACTGGGTTTTGCTGAACAGCTTACAACCACCAAGGAATGTTCTTCCACTAAAATGTAAGCTACATGAAACCAGCAACTTTGTTTTGCTCCCAGTTACAGTCACAATGCCTAGGGCAATGCCTAGAACATATTAGACACTCAATAAATTCATTTTAAATGAAGGGAAAGTGTGATCATAGGCAAACTTGACTTAAAGGTAATCTGAGAAGGCTCAAGCTACAGTTCAGGGCATGTTTGAGAACAAATTCCCTACGACTCATGCTCCTGTTTATTTCCCCATGTGTACATCCTGCAGATCATTAACCTCAGAACTCAGGAGACTCAAAAGTCCTAAAGTCGCAGTTTCCTTTAGTGGGCCTGATGAATAAAAACCATGATATCCAAAATGTCTGACATTAAAGATTTACAAATGTACGCCTCAGAAGAGAAAGGAACCCTAGCAATATTTTAAGCAGGTAGGTCACTAAGACTCTCAGCTTTAGAGAGTCTCGAGATTTTTCCATGATTTAGGACTCACCCACATCTTTCTTGATCTTCAATGTACCTAGGGAATGGATTAGACTGATCAGAAGGTACACACACACACACACACACACACCCTTGCACACATCAGGAAATCCGTTTTGTTCAGTCCATGTCCATGGCAATGTGCCAGCAAACAGACGTGTTGAAACAGCATGTGTTGAAACATCAAGTTGACCAATGGGTGATGCTTTCCAATGTCCATCTTATTCTGTCTTCTCCAGTTCACATCAGATGTGCACACATTTAGGACCCACATTGCAAGTTGTGAGGACAAGTATCTACACCATATCAAGACCATGCAAGGGAAGAAATAGTTTTAACCAGCAATCCTATACTCAGGGAGTAGTGGCAGCTCTGGATACAATGACTCTGTGTGTGTGTGTGTGTGTATGCGTGTGCTCATGCACAGCCAAGCACTGGACTCTAGACTGAAGAATTTGCTAAGCCTCATTTTTCTAGAAACTTCTTTCCTGTTATCCATACAGTCAACCTTATCAGGATTGGATAAGTAGGTCCTTGTCCAAACTGGACAGCTAGGCCAATTCGTCTTTTCCTAGAAATTGAAATGGGAGAGTTGGGTAGCAGAGGGGTGATGTTTTCTGATGCTCGGGAAGTGAGGGTTAAGGTGATTAGGAAGAAATGGATTGGTTACAGGGTCTTGTGACAGCTAAATGATGTCACCATAAAACACTCTTTCATAACAATGATGATGACTTTTTACTGAAAACACACAATATGTCAAGCAGGGTACTGGTAACTTTACTTGCAAGAATTCTAGAAAGTAGATATTATTAACATCCTAGTTTATACATTAAAAAAACTGGCTCTGAGTTGTCAAACTAACCCAAGTGTTCTCTAGGATCTGTCTGACCTAGGAGCTCTCTGACCTTGTTTCCATTTTCATGCCTCACTCTCTGATTCTGATCTCTGCCCTGCCTCTTCCACTTTTCAGTACTCTTGTGATTAAACTGGGCCCATCTGGATAATTCAAAGAACTTCCCAGATGGCTCAGTGGTAAAGAATCGGCCTGCCAGTTCAAGAGATGCAGGAGACATGGGTTTGACCTCTGGGTCTGGAATATTCCCTGGAGAAGGAAATGGCAACTCACTCCAGTATTCTTGCCTGGAAAATTCCATGGACAGAGGAGTCTGGTGGGCTACAGTCCATGGAGTCACATAGCATTAGACACAACTGAGAGACTGAGCACAGATAATCCGAAATAATCCCCTGTCTGCTGTTTAGCAAACTTAGTCCCACCGCAAACTCGGCTCCCCTCTGCCACGTAATGTAACATAATCACAGATTCCAGGCAAGGGGATGTGGCCACCTTCGGGGGTGCACCCTTCTATCTGAATCAAGGCTGCAGAGCTGACAAGTCACAGAGCTTGCATGCAGATAACAGAACTCACAGTCATAACGGTCACATTCTCCTGCCTCTCATCTAATTACCCTGCTGCTTGTTTTGCCCCTGGAATGACTTCCTGGGACACTTCAAGCCTGCATCCCAAACCTCTTCATTCTTCAAAGCTCAGTGTGACTTTCATCTCCGCCGGGAAGCATTTCCTGAGTAAAGTTCTCCCAGTGAGCATCAAAGCCCTGGTCCAAATCCCATCTGTAATCTTCCCTTCCAAGTGTTTGCAGAGTCTGGAAGAACTGGAACCCAGCCTTATGCAGCCCACTTCATCTTCCACCATCTACCCATCTGGTTGGAAATCTTAGGACTGAAAAGAACTCTTCTACAGAAAAGCTCCTCACATGTGCAGGAAATAACCAATGACCTGTCACCCCGAATCTTCCCCTTGCCTCCTGGAAGACCTCTGCTTCCTTCAAGCCTCCTCATGGTCAGGGACTAGTGTCATCTCCCACCGTGAACATCTTCTCCTGCACACACACGTTTCCCGATGGGCTTCTTATGGAGCAGCAGTTCCTTTGGTGTGGTCTCACCAGACCTCCACCTAGACACCATATTTCCATAAACTCATGTGAAATCAAACAAGCTTCTCAATGGATATTTAACAGTGTTCACTCTCACTTGACTGAGTGAAGTCACTACAGTCGTGTCCAACTCTTTGTGACCCCACGGGCCATAGCCTACCCAGTTCCTCCGTCCATGGGATTTTCCAGGCAAGAACACTGGAGTGGCTTGCCATGCCCTCCTCCAAGAGATCTTCCTGACCCAGGGATCTAACCAGTGTCTCTGACATCTCCTGTGTTCCCAGGCAGGTTCTTTACCACTAGCACCAGCTGGAAAGTCCCTACTATTAAACTATTATTTCTTTACCCTATATTGGAAAGTAGTTCATTTCTAGGATTTGGGTGAGCAGATCCAAACAAAATTATTCACATTTATGACCATCTAAGTGGATTTTTACACCTATGGCTAATTCATGTTGATGTTTGGCAGAGACCAACAGAATTCTGTAAAGCAATTATCCTTCAATTAAAAAATAGACTTTTTAAAAAGTGGATTTTTATAGACTCAGCCCCCATCGATCAACTTCTCATCAATCCCCCTCCCAGTGCACTGCAGGTGGATTCTTTACCAACTGAGCTATCAGGGAAGCCCTTCATGCTATCTATAAACACGAGAATAGTGAGCTCTGTGTTTCTGTTCGTGGCCCTGATAAAAAAGTATAGAGTTGGAGAGAGCTCTACAACACCAAGACCAAAAACCGTTGGGTGACTGAGTCAACAATCCCTTTGGACACCGCTAGCCAGCTAGTAATTCATCTCAGCATCCCAGGCTCGACCCCATATTTCTCCAGCATGTCCGCAAGGAGACCTTAAAAAGCTGGTCACATGCCTTGACGAGGAAGAGATGATTCACTGTGCTGACCACATTCCCCAGCTAAACTCTGGAGAAAGAGAGAATGGAGAGCTGGGTAGTGGCAGCTGTACTGTTAGCAGTTACTTTCCCCAGCTCTTCCAGTGAACAAAAGGCAGTGTAGGAATGTTTTCAAACCAGTCACCTGACATAAAAAGAAAAATATCCTCTTTAACACCATGTAAGTGATAGAATCCAAGAACAGGGTCATGGAGACAAGTCTGCCTCTGATGCCTCTGGACACGTCAGTGTTCCAGTGAAATGAGCACAGGGTCTGCTCTGCCTGTCTGCCAAGGCTAATGGTGAGTGTCGGTTTAGCTGAGATGATGAACTCACGCTTTGAAAGCTCGAGCTCTATACACTTAATGTGATCTTGAGGACGGTGGTTTAGTCGCTAAGTTGTATCCAACTCTGTGATCCCCGTGGACTGTAGCTGGCCAGTTTCTCTATCCAGGGATTTCCCAGCAACAATACTGGAGTGGTTGCCATTTCCTCCTCCAGCGGATCTTCCTGACCTAGGTGTTGAATCTGCATCTCCTGCAATGCAGGCGGTCTCCTGAATGGCAGGCAGATTCATCACTGCTGAGCCACCAGGGAAGCCCAGGGTGATCTTGACATCATCCAAGAACACTTTTCATGGCCCTACCTAGATATCTTCAAGCAGCTCAGGAATGTCTACACATGGATACAAACTTCAGGGGAGTTATAGCAGCAATTCCTTAAAAATGCACCTTCTATGTATGGACAGTTTGGAATTGAAGAGCCACTCATATAATTAAAAATAAAATATATGAATTTTTCTTAAGTTCCAAACTACTCATATGTAGTAGGTGCATTTGGGGCTTCCCTGGTTGCAGGGTGTTATAGAATCCACCTGCCAATACAGGAGACACAAAGAGACATGATCTCTGGGTCAGGAAAATCCCCTGGAGTAGGCAATGGCAACCTACTCCAGTATTCTTGCCTGGGAAATCCCATGGACAGATGAGCTTGGCCGGCTACAGTCCACAAATAATAGGACACAACTGAGCAACTGAGCAAAGGTGTATTTTTAAGGAACTTATTGAAAGCAGAATTACTGCACATAAAATAGATAAACAAGGACCTACTGTATAGCACAGAGAACTACCCTCAGCATTCTGCAATAACCGAGGTGGCAAAGAATCTGCAAAAAGAATGCATATATATAATACTGTATGTATAACTGAATTGCTTTGCTGTACACTTGAAACTAACCCCACGTTGTAGATTAACTATGTGTCCTTAGTCACTCAGTCATGTCCAACTCTTTGCAACCCCATAGTCGGCCAGGCTCCTCTGCCCGTGGGATTCTCCAGGCAAGAATACTGGAGTGGGCTGCCATGCTGTCCTTCTGGGGATCTTCCCAACCCAGGGATCGAACTCAGGTCTACTGCATTGCCGGCAGATTCTTTATACTTCAATTTTAAAAAGAACAATTCATTTAGTTGGAAACTTTAATAGTACTAATACCAAGAGAAAGGAAATCCTGCTTTGTTTTAATAGAACAAGTTTCATATGAAAGTGCTTCATTTTTATAGTCTGGCATCTTTGGGATGACTTGTCCGAAGAGAAGAGCTGACCAACCACATTGAAAAGACACCTTTCAGGCACACATGGTCACCCCTGCTACTTGTGTGTGCTAAGTCGCTTCAGTCGTGTCTGACTCTGTGACCCCATGGACTGTGGCCCGCCAGGCTCCTCTGTCCATGGGATTCTCCAGGCAAGAATACTGCAGTGGGTTGCCACGTCCTCCTCCAGGGGATCTTCCCGACCCAGGAGTTAAACCCAGGTCTCTTACATCTCCTGAATTGGCAGGCAGTTCTTTACCATGCACACCACGTGGGAAGCCCACACCTGCTGGCTGGTGCCAGGCAATAACCCGAGGGATGACCAACATGGGGGATGAGGGTGCGTTTTCTCCACCTCTCACTCAAACACACACAGCAGCGACCGGGAAGTGTGCAAAGTGTGAGGAAACAAATGCAACAGACGAAAGACCAGCCCTCCTCATTCATCAAGTCTGTGACCCCGACCCGGCCACTCCAGGTCTCAGGACTTAATTTCCTCCTCTGTAAACAGCATTCACCTTCTCCGCCTTTGCATGTGTCTCCTTTACAGAACCGTTGTGAGGTTTAAGTGAAATAATGTATACGGCACTGCCCACTCCAAAGCCAGGCCAGACCAAAGGATTTTCCATGACTAACATAGCAACAGATGTTTGCCTTGAGATGAATCATGGCTAATTCACACAAGACCAGCTGCCATGGATGACTGAACTTTGTCTTTGATCTCAAGCTTAACGTTCAGCATGATGCCAGAGCTTTCAGTCAGTATACCACAATCCTCAGCAAACCCACTTAGGGTGAAAATAAAACCTTATATAATGTATGAACACTTCCGAATGTGAACTTGTCTGCCTTTGCGATAACAAAAGCCCAAATGTAAGAAGTCTTTTAAACGTGTGGGGTGGTAAGACTGTTCACTCTTAACTGAGATATAAAATAACAGAAATGCACGTGGAGTTTTAATGGTAATATTTACAACACCTTGTTTAATTTTTTTTTAATTGGAGCCTAGTTGATTGACAATGTTGTGTCAGTTTTAGGTGTAAAGCAAAGTGAACCAGTTTTACAGGCTTCCCGAGGGGCGCAGTGGTAAAGAATTTGCCTGTCAACGCAGGGGACACAAGCTCAATCGCTAGGTCAAGAAGATCCCCTGGAGGAGGAAACGGCAACACCCTGCAGGATTCTTGCCTAGAAAACTTCATGCACAGAGGAGTCTGTCAGGCTACTGTCCGCGGGGCCGCACAGAGCTGGACATGGCTGAGCACACACGCACACACTCTTCTGAAAGCTCTTTGTCCGTATAGGCCATTGCAGAGGATTAAGTGAAGTTCCCTCTGCTACATGCGTGTGCATTCTCTGTCTTCAGTTGTGTTCCACTCTCGGCAGTCCTATGAACTGTATCTCTCTTCTCTGTCCATGGAATTTTCTGGGCAAGAATACAGCAGTGGGGTGCCATTCCCTTCTCCAGGGGATCTTTCCTGACCCTGGAGTTGAACCCATGTATCTTGCATCTCCTACATTAGCAGGCACATTCTATACCACGGTGCTACCCGGGAAGCCCCATTTTATATATAGTGGTGTGTATGAGGGGCCACAGAGGATGAGACGGTTGGATAGCATCACTGACTCAATGGACATGAGTTTGAGCAAACTCCAGGAGACAGTGAAGGATAGGAAAGCTTGGCGCTCTGCAGTCCACGGAGTCGCAAACAGTCAGACACGACTTAGAGACAGAACGACAGGACAGTGTGCATAGTACCTTTGGATAATAAAGGAAAGAGTGTTCTGTAGCAGAAAGAAAGTGAAAGTAGCTCAGTTGTGTCTGACTCTTTGTGACCCCGGGGACTATAACATCCTTGGAACTCTCCAGGCCAGAATACTGGAGTGTGTAGCCTTTCCCTTCTCCAGGGAATCTTCCCAACCCAGGAATCGAACCAGAGTCTCCTGCACTGCAGGCAGATTCTTTACCAATAGCACTATCAGGGAAGCCCTTTAGGAGAATAAAGTGAAAGTGAAGTCGCTCAGTCGTGTCCGACTCTTTGCAACCCGTGGACTGTAGCCCAGCAAGCTCCTCCGTCTCATGGGATCTTCCAGGCAAGAATACTGGAGTGGGTTACCATTTCCTTCTCCAAGAGATCTTCCCGACCCAGGGATCGAACCCAGGTCTCCCACACTGCAGGCAGATGCTTTATCCTCTGCACCACCAGGGAACCCCTTAAATACAAGAATACAGTCTCTCAGAAAACCTCCTATAGGGACACAGAACTTCAGATCCAAGTACTGACATCAGAGATTTCAAGGGAGGAAAGAAGGTTGAAAGAAGAAGGGGAAGGAGACGGGAGAGGCGGGCAAAAGGGATGGACTTACAGATGTCTCCTGCCACCTACAGATACCCAGGTGTTATGGGACTTTCCCCTGGGCCTCCAGAGAAGGGAGGACTGGAACTCGGCCCTACCAGAAATCAGAACCAGAATTCGAGTTCTCTGCCAAGAGAGGGTGATCAGTCTCCAACCCTCAGGTCAGGCTGAGGGCCCTTCGACCAGATTCCTGCATCCAGGACCGGGGGACTAGAAAAACAGGGAAGGATAGGAAAGGTTAAGGAGAGGAAAGAGAGAAGGTAGGGGAGAGAGGTCAGTAAAGTCTCTTGTTCCTTACCGGTCGGGGCACTCTGGCCAGTTGTCCACATCAGGAGGAGACCAGGGACAGAAGGGTCCCAGTTGCGGCCGCTGGGTCTGGTCCATTGGCAGGCAAGCTGGCCCCTGAGTACCCCAAGTGGTCAGGAAGTCAGTCTCAGCGAAAAAGAGTCCCTGTTGCAGGAAGGCGGACCCCTTCCAGGGCCCGAAACTGGGCTCTTGTCTAACACTCAGAAATGAATTGCCCAAGGAGACACATGTGCTGAGAAAGCAAGAGACTTTATTGGGAAAGGGCACCCGGGTGGAGAGCAGGAGGGTAAGGGAATCCAGGAGAACTGTAGTAGAATAGTTAATACTAAAGATTTAAAACAAAAAAATATGTATTGAGCTGTGCACATACATTAGGGATCTTCCACAGACATTAGCTTAGTGAACCATTTTTGCAGACAAGAAAACTGAAGCTTAGAGTGGTTAGGAAGCTTCCTCTGCCTGCATAGATGTTCCAGGCCCAAGCGGAGATTCAAGTCCAATCTGTTCCACTTCACAGTGTGTGCCTTTTTTGTCTGACTGCAGACTCTTTCCAGTAAAACAAGCTGCCTCCACGTTCTTAGTTCACCTCTTGCCACTTTCTTCCCAATTATCTGAGAAAAGATACAGGATGCTCAATATGTTTACATATTGAGGTCTAAGGAAGTCATTTGGGCTTATCCATGAGATAATTTGAATTTTATGCTGACCAAACATACATTGTGCATCTTCTTTAATTATTTTTTTAAAAGGGGGCACATTGATCAGAAGTAAAAGAATAAATGCCTCCTGCCATGGGACACTGATGCTGGTCCTCCTTCAGTGCTAAGAGCTCCTTCCCAGGTGCCCAGGTTGCATACATGGCACATGAATGTGCTGAGTCGCCGTGTACGTGTTAATCTGGTCTTGTTTTGAAACCTTAAAGAAACACATCCACAACTTGTTTAGCTTTTTTTCCTCCTTTATTTTCATGTTCTTTTCCATTCTGATTTATCACAGGACATTGAATATAGTCTCTGTGCTATACAGTAGGACCTGGCTGTTTATCTATTTTATATAAAACAGTTTGCACCTGCTGATCCCAAGCTCCTGATCCACCCCTCCCCTGGGCCTCCCCACTTTGGCCTGTTCTCCAAGTCTGTGAGTCTGCTTCTGTTTTGTATATAAGTTCATTTGTGCCATATCTTGGGCTCCACATATAAGTGGTATCATATGATATTTGTCTTTTTCCGTCTGGCTTACCTCACTTGGTATGACAATCTCTGGGTCAGTCCATGTTGCTGCAAGTGGCATTATTTTGTTCTTTTTATGGCTGAGTAATATTCCGTTGTGTGTGTGCATGTGTATATACATCGCATCTTCTTTGCCCATTCCCCTGTTGATGGACATCTAGGTTGTTCTATGTCTTGTTTGATGTTCTCCATTCTGACAAGATATAAAACTGCGCTGAAAGCCCTGCTTCTCCAGAGAAGTTCCTCAGACTGATCAGAGAGGCTGGCTTCTGGACTGTAGTCCTCAGCCTGTCTCAGATAAAATGCTGTTCTATTTCTATTATAGATTACTTCTGGATGATTTTCATCAACCTTCTGGAACAGCCTCCCTGAGCTCACACCACTGATACTTCCCTTTCTGCTTATGGTCAAGGAAACTGGGGAACAGGACATGCTGGAGATGAGAGTCTAAGTCAAAGGCTTTGAATTAGGGAGGACGAGACGTGTCTGGAGGAAGCCAGGACCCCCATGGCTTGTGTCCATTCAGGCGAAGCCGAGTGGATGAGGAGACTGAGAAACAGCCATCAGGTTGGTCCACATATGAATCAGGAGGATCTGCAGGTCCTGTACACTACCTGGCTCGGGTCATCTGCAGACAGGGACTGGAGCAGAGGATCCAAGACCCAGCACTCCCAGAGGGAGCCGAAGTCAGACAGGAGTCAAGACCTCAGCCAAGACTGCGGTGGATCCCGAGCCTCAAAGATAAAAAACTGCTGCAAACTGAGTGAAGAGGAGTATGGCTGAAGGCCGCAGGATGCTCCGCTGTGCAGAGGCACTTAGCACTATAATCCTTTTTTTGCTTTAATCCAGTAGCATGAGGAACATCGAATGGCCAAGGAGCAGCATTATTTCCTACTCACTGGATGCACCATTGTTATAAGACTGGAAATCTCAGTTCTTCCTAGGGTACTGACCTCTCAAACTGAGATTATTCCAGGGTCATGGTAACACACCCCCCAAAAATGCAGTCAGGTCATCAGGGAAACTTGGTCATCAGGTCATCAGGTCAAAGGGAAACTGCATATCCCTTTTCACATGACTGTTCTTAGAGTCATGTATATTAACTTCAGAAGAAAGAGCACCATCTCTTAGTCACTGGCTAAGAGAATTTGACATAACCTATAGGCCAACAAGGAGACCCAATCAGTCCGTTCTGAAGGAGATCAGCCCTGGGATTTCTTTGGAAGGAATGATGCTAAAGCTGAAACTCCAGTATTTTGGCCACCTTATGGGGAGAGTTGACTCATTGGAAAAGACTCTGATGCTGGGAGGGATTGGGGGCAGTAGGAGAAGGGGACGACTGAGGATGAGATGGCTGGATGGCATCACGGACTCGTTGGACGTGAGCCTGAGTGAACTCCGGGAGATGGTGATGGACAGGGAGGGCTGGCGTGCTGCGATTCATGGGGTCCCAAAGAGTCGGACATGACTGAGCAACTGAACTGAAACTGAACTGATAGGCCAACCGCTTAACATCACAACCACTTACATCACCCAGCCAAAGGGTCTGGTTTTCAGTGCTGCTCATTTTGAGTCCCTGACTCTCTACCATCGTCCAAGAGCCAGTGTAGAGCCTCATCTCTTGCCGTTTCTCCCATCTGGTTACCACAAATGCAGTAAATGTGAGAAGGTAGTGCCTAACACGCAGCTGCTGGTGTTACCTCCCTCCCTGTTAGGATAACTTCGTTCAATTCAGTTCAATTCAGTTCAGTAGCTCAGTCATGTCTGACTCTTTGTGACTCCATGAATTGCAGCACACCAGGCCTCCCTGTCCATCACCAACTCCCAGAGTTCACCCAAACTGATGTCCATCGAGTTGGTGATGCAATCCAGCCATCTCATCCTCTGTCATCCCCTTCTCCTGCCCCCAATCCCTCCCAGAATCAGTCTTTTCCAATGAGTCAACTCTTCACATGAGGTAGCAGAAGTATTGGAGTTTCAGCCTTAGCATCAGTCCTTCCAAAGAACACACAGGACTGATCTCCTTTAGAATGGACTGGTTGGATCTCCTTGNGCTCTAAGTGAGTGATCACACCATCGTGATTATCTTGGTCTTGAAAATCTTTTTTGTACAGTTTTTCTATGTATTCTTGCCACCTCTTCCTAATATCTTCTGCTTCTGTTAGGTCCAGACCATTTCTGTCCTTTATCGAGCCCATCTTTGCTTGAAATGTTCCCTTGGTGTCTCTAATTTTCCTGAAGACATCTCTAGTCTTGCCCATTCTGTTGTTTTCCTCTATTCCTTTGCATTGATCGCTGAGGAAGGCTATCTTACCTCTTCTTGCTGTTCTTTGGAACTCTGCATGCAGATGCTTATATCTTTCCTTTCTCCTTCACTTTTCGCCTCTCTTCTGCCCCTCCTGACTTTGAACGTGGAGGAGCGGGATGGCTTCGTGCAAGGTGGATAAGACAAAGGCCCTGAGCTCTGCCTTCAGGGCGTTTTCCCTTCTCGGAAAGGCCCTGAGTAAGGGCTGAACTCAGCGGTGCCCCCCTGTCATGTGCACCGACTCTTCTTGCAGAAACATCTGTACATTCTGTTCCATTTTCATCTCCATCAACTGTTACCAACGTGAGCTGAAGAGTTGGTGGCCCTGTGACAGCAGTGGGGATGAGAGCTACTTGCTCGGGCCAGGTTCTGGGGTCTGCAGACCCTGCTCGCTCTGACCAGGATCTTCCACTGAATGATGGAGTGACGCGGAGCACAGGTGACTAGGTGGGTGGCTAGTGGGTCGGGCATCATCGGACTCATGATTGAGGACCTAGGGCTCTGTCCCCTTGCACTTAGTACCATGGAGGAGCCATTTCCAAAGGAGAGTCTCTACATTGTCAAGAGCGCATGGACGGCTCCAAACTCCATGGGAACTCTGCGGTGATTCCATCCACTGGCGGGCTCATTCTGGCTCCTCGCAACTCCCTCACGTCCATGGACAATTTGGGGAAGACTGACTGTTGGATCACAGCTGGTCCCCACATGCTGGTTCCCTGTGTCTGTCTTATGATAAACTCAAAAGCCTTCAAAGAAAATAAGCGAATAGCAGTAAAAATAAATTTAGAAGATCCAAGGCCTGAAGTTCACAAAGTTTAATTTTGGAAGAAATGAAAAGCATAAGTAAACAACCGAAGAAGCTTTCACATTCGAAAAGGAAAAATGAAGCCGCGTATACTGAGATCCTGAACACCCAAGAAGCTATTAAAGAGGATTAAAAGATGACACAAGTTTTAAAATGATTCAAGAGGAAGAAAGTGAAAAACAACAGACGAATGATTAGGGAACAAAGTTGAAAAGGGCAGAGAGACAGTGTTGAAATAAGACGGCAGTTGGAATTCCAACGCTTCACTTGACAAAGGGGAAAGGACCCTTCAGGTGGTCTACATGGAGCCCCCACCTCTGTTTAGCAGGGAGACCAGACAAGGCCCTCCAGCTGGCATCCAAGCGAGTATGTGGCTCCCGGCCTTATTCAAGCAAGCGTTTGGGAGCTGGACGCCTTGGAGGCTGAGGCCATTTTGACCTCAGTAGGACATTGGCACATGGCCACAGGTGTCCCAAGAGATGTCCTAACAGCCTTCACTGCCAAGCGGCCAACATCCACACATTCACTCTCCATGCCAGGCAGATGCATTGAGTAAGAGGTCCTGTGGGTCGTGAGGGACACACGAACTAATCCAGACCTGGCACCCGAAGACTCATGAAATACTTGGGAACAAAAGTTACCCACAAAAATTACTGAGAACCAAACGTCTGTTTTCTTTGCCCAGCGGCCTTCAGTTTTAACCTTTTCCCGTCTGCATGGTATGACTTTGCCTTGGGTCCACAACCAAACCTGAGTTATGTCCCTTTTTGGTGGCTCAGACAGTAAAGACTCTGCCTGCAATGCAGGAGACCAGGGTTCAGTCCTTGGGTCGGGAAGATCCCCTGGAGAAGGGAATGGCTGCCCACTCTAGTGTTCTTGCCTGGGAAACCCCGTGGCAGATACAGTAATCCTGGCGGGCTACAGTCCATGGGGTCACAAAGAGTCAGACACAACTGAGCAACTAACACTAACCAGCTAACTATTCAAAAGTTTGGGGCTCATAGGAGACAATATATTACAGATAGAGCGTTTCACTGAGAAATTCAGACACCACTCACCAGGTCCCTAGTGGTACCCTGCCACTGGGTACATCCGTACTGCCACAGGGCAGAGGTAACAAACCAGCACCTGAGATGGAGATTTGGGTGCAGAAGGGTTTTTATTAGGACATGTCTTGGGGACCAACTCTGCCATCTCTGAGAATGGTCACACTTCTTGTGATGGAGGAGACGACAATGAAGACAGTGATAAGGAGGCGGGCTGATGACAGCAAACCAATGGGAGGCAAGAGTGTTCACGGGGCCGGCATGGGGGTGTGGAGCAGTACCTGCTCTGGGAGGTGATGATGGAAGCAAGAGGGCACACCCACCCTCCGGCACCAGCATCAATGGGGTTCAATGCAAAACCCTTCAGAGGGCCAGGGCAGACGACATTCCCCGGGGGCGGAAAGCTAGTTTTCAAGCAAGGCAAATAGGAGGGGGGGAAATCACTCTGAAAAATTTTTTGATATAAGGGGAGTTTGCTTATAGTAGCGGTGATTCAGAAGGCTCAGGGGCAAGGTTTGGGAAGCAGGGAAGAAGTGCAGGATGAAGAATCTTAATTAGGTGATGTAGAGAGCACGTGGGACATGACTGCAGGCTGCAGTGAAGGATAAAGCACCCTCATATACAGGCCAGTTCAGAGCTTCTGCAGAAGGGCTTTGGGCGGCTTGTGAAACCTACAAGCAGCCTCAGTCAATACTCCTCACCCTGCATGTTTCAACCAAATAAGGCACTCTTCCAGACCCTACCAGAAGGAAAAGAAACCAAACCTCTGGGGTCAGAATTGAGAAGCAGAAGATGAACGAAGTACCAGTGGCCACTTCTCCCGTGCCCTGCCTGAAGGAAAGAGGGAGATGAGCAGCCGGCCTGGGCATCTGGCCGGCGGGGGGCAAGGCCGGGGCTGGTGCCACGTGAAGCTGCAGCAGCGCCGCTGCTGTGCGCCCGTGTGCAGAGGCCTCTTTTCTCCTGTGCAGGCCACTTAGAGCTGGGGTCGGCCACCTGCTCCTTGTGCCCCAGGACAACCTGAGAAGCTGAGAAGCCTGAGGCCTCCACTCATGATCGCTGAGGTTTCCCTGGCTACAGCACCTTGGTGAGCCGCCTCTCAGTTTCAGCAGGTGGTGCCTGTGATGTCTGTGCCACAGCCTGGCATCCCCAGGCAAGCCAGGCTTAAGACCCCAAAGCCTAAGGAAGGGAGGGAGTAAAAGCCGCTCAGTCGTGTCCGACTCTTTGCGACACCATGGACAATACAGTCCATGGGATTCTCCAGGCCAGAATACTGGAGTAGGAGCCTTTCCCTTCTCCAAGGGATCTTCCCAACCCAGGTATCAAACCCAAGTCTCCTGCATTGCAGGCGGATTCTTTACCAGCTGAGCCACCAGGGAAGCCCCCAAAAAGTGAAAGTCACGAAGGACTCTTTATGACCCCATCGGCTATACAGTCTGGAATTCAGGCCAGAATACTGGAGTGGGTAGCCTTTCCCTTCTCCAGGGGATCTTCCCAACCCAGGGATGGAACCCAGGTCTCCTGACTGCCTAGGGACCGTGAAAGCTCGCTTCTGTTGATTAACAGCTGACCTGGGGATTTCGCCCTTTGCAGCAGTTCCCTGTTTGGTGGGGGGTCAGGATACAGGGCAGTTGTCAGAGAAGGGGCCCAAGGCTTATGCAGATGGTCAAGCTGCATCTCCCACGCTGTTTTTTAACCTGGAGATAGAAATTGCTTTTGGAAGGCAGGTAGCAGAGNCGATCGCTGAGGTTTCCCTGGCTACAGCACCTTGGTGAGCCGCCTCTCAGTTTCAGCAGGTGGTGCCTGTGATGTCTGTGCCACAGCCTGGCATCCCCAGGCAAGCCAGGCTTAAGACCCCAAAGCCTAAGGAAGGGAGGGAGTAAAAGCCGCTCAGTCGTGTCCGACTCTTTGCGACACCATGGACAATACAGTCCATGGGATTCTCCAGGCCAGAATACTGGAGTAGGAGCCTTTCCCTTCTCCAAGGGATCTTCCCAACCCAGGTATCAAACCCAAGTCTCCTGCATTGCAGGCGGATTCTTTACCAGCTGAGCCACCAGGGAAGCCCCCAAAAAGTGAAAGTCACGAAGGACTCTTTATGACCCCATCGGCTATACAGTCTGGAATTCAGGCCAGAATACTGGAGTGGGTAGCCTTTCCCTTCTCCAGGGGATCTTCCCAACCCAGGGATGGAACCCAGGTCTCCTGACTGCCTAGGGACCGTGAAAGCTCGCTTCTGTTGATTAACAGCTGACCTGGGGATTTCGCCCTTTGCAGCAGTTCCCTGTTTGGTGGGGGGTCAGGATACAGGGCAGTTGTCAGAGAAGGGGCCCAAGGCTTATGCAGATGGTCAAGCTGCATCTCCCACGCTGTTTTTTAACCTGGAGATAGAAATTGCTTTTGGAAGGCAGGTAGCAGAGAAAAAGTTTATTGTGGGGAGGGTGAGGGGTGGACATTAGATATGAATTTTTAATCATGTCCCCAGGCAAGACCACTGGGGTGGATTGCCATTTCCTTCTCCAGGGGATCCTTGCGACCCAGGTCACCTGCTTTGCAGGTCAATTCTTTACTGTCTGAGCCACGAGGGAAGCAGATATGAGTTCAGAATAATGTAAGGTCTTGTAAACAAAAGGAAAATGGTAAGCACTTTAAAAATGTACAATATTTGTGAAAATCATTTACTAAGTAATCTTTCAAACAGAACAATTAACAAGCCGAAAGGAAAACAAAGAAGTCAAGACAGACGTCCAGGCCATGTTGAGTTCAAAGGCCAATTTGTCCACCAGCAGCTATGTGGCTCAAATCTTCTCTGAGCCTCCACTGCCCTGCCTACAAAATAAGAGCTGCTAATAGGCTCCTTTCGAATCTCCCTATTCCCCTTGACATAAACCCAACAGTTCATGACGACAGAAAGTGGGAGGAGGTTGTCCAGCTGTGCTGAGATAGAATTGTGTCCTTTGCCTGCCGATACCTTTTAGTCAATGTCCCTCTGACTTCAAGGTATGAAGCACAACACTTTTGCATGACAAGTAAGCCCCTTGAAGATCCGTGGGCTGGCTTTCATTCCAGCATCATCTCTACCACCTCAGGCAGGTCCAGCAGTAACGAAACTCACATCTCCTGAACACTTGCTTCTCTCCAAAACCACCAAGCCGTCGTGCTCAGGGACACCCCTCATTCTCACCTCCATTGGAGCAAATATCTTGGGTTTCCTTGTCTGCACATTGGCCTCTAAATGCTATTTAAGAGGCAGGGCCAAGATTTTTCATTTTTTTCCTCCCTATGGGCTTTCATAGGCTCACTTGACAGTGGTGAATCTGCCTTGGGCACCCCTCTATCAAAGCTCTTGCTGCATCGCACTGCAATCTTTAAAAACAGATTTTATTGGGGTACACTTGATTCGTTGTGTTCGTTTCAGGTGTAGAGCAAAGTGAATCGGTTATACCTGTTGTTGTTTAGTTGCCAAGTTGTATCCTACTCTCTTATGACTTCATGGACTGTAGCTCGCCAGGCTCCTCTGTCCATGGGACTTTTCAGGCAAGAATGCTGGGGTGGATTTTCATCTCCTTCTCCAGAGGATCTTCCCAACCCAGAGACTGAACCCGTGTTTCCTGCACTGCAGACAGGTTCTTTACCACTGAGCCATCAGGGAAATCCGTACATATATCCCCTCTTTTTCAGATTCTTTTCCCGTATAGCTGTTACAGAGTGCTGAGTAGAGTGGAGCTATACAGCAGGTCCTCATGAGTTACCTAATTTATATATAGTAGTGTGGATATGCCAGTCCCAATCTCCCAGTGCATCCTTCCCCTCACTTCCCTGCCCCGGTAACCATAAGTTTGATTTCTACGTCTGCGATTCTGGTTCTGTTTTGAGGATAAGTCCATTTGCCCTGCGATTGTTGTGTGCCTGTCTGTCTTCCCTACTCGAGCACCGTTCCCCCAGCTACTAACACAGAGTCCATCTGGATGGGGCTCACGCAACCCCCGGCCCGCAGGGTCTGGTACATCAAAAGAGTTGTCAGGCTCACACACACCCTCAGGCACGCCAGCAGGACTGTTCTTAACACTGTCTGGATTTTGTCATTACCAGATAGGACAATGCCCAGAAAGGGCCAAATCCCCGAGGCTGGAGTGAGAAGGAATTGGTCTGAGCTTCCCTTCCAGAAGCTTCTTCCTTCAGGCACTTCATTTATGATAACATCTTGAGTGTTTGTCTCACAAGACAGGTCAGCCTCTTTCTTCCTCGTGACCCTGGGTGCCCAGCACATTCAGGACACTCCCTGCGTTGTATCACAGATTCTGTTTACTTTTCCTGGAAACAGCCTTGCTGGACACAAGGGATCTTCAGACAACCCTGGCAACTCTCACCGTCAGGCCCGTATTTGCCATCAGACCTGCAGACCTTGTCATTTGCTCTAATCTTCTGTTGAGGGTCACACCCAGAGATTCTGAGGTCAAGCTGGGTTTTACTTCCAGGCCACAGCTCAGAGTTCTGCATCGCTGCAGCCCAGACACAGTATCAGTGAATTTCCATGCAGCGCCTCTAAACCTGAGACTGCAAACTGGTGGCCCGAGGGCCAGGCATGCCTGAGGGACATTGACTAAACCTGAATGCCCATCCGATGAACCTCTCCCCACGCTGTACCACAAGCTCTTAGCAGGCCCTTCCCCAGCCTTGCTCATCTAGGAAGCCTGCCAGACCCTTGAAAGACTTGGGTCTGAGAGGCCACCCACCCCACATACTGCATGAGCTCCAAACAGACTCGGGAGCTGAGACTGGGGGCGGGTCTCTGGTGCATCAGAGAGGCTGCTCTGGTTGCTAACACTTTCCTTTGCACCGTCCCATTCTGTCCACTCTGAAGGGTGGGGACGCCAGGCCCAGAAGCCTAGGAAAGCATGAGCCTGGATGTCAAGGCGATCACAAGAGGGCCTGGCCTGAAAGCCCCGGGCTGGTGGGGCTCCTCTCTGAAAGCAAAAATTAATCCTGGGCTGCGGTTGGCATTGCAACTTCTGCCAGACAAGGGAAGCACAGAGGCCCAGAGAGACCCAGCAGACGGTTCCTGTATTTTCACAGCAGACGAGAGCGGCCTTGGGGGGGAAGACTACTGCACCCCGCCTGCTATTTTTAGCCTCCTCTCTGCCACGCTGGAGAGGCTCTGCTGTGAAACGGCAGGCAATGGGATCCGGGTGTGCAGGCTGGCCCGCTCCCAGCAGCTGCGCGTTTCCTTAAAAGGCAGGAGCATGTCCAGTCCGATGGCTACGAGGACCGAAGCATGGACCCCAAGCAGCCGGCGAATTTCCATCCTAGACGGCTCTTCAGGGACAAGGAAACTGACAGGCGCCTGTGTGTGAGCATCCTTTCAGTGAAAAGGGGTTTTTATTTTGAAACTCAAATAAAGGGGAGGATTTGAGCTGATATACATTACATTCTGCTCATCGGAGGAAAGACTATCCCAGTGTGATTCATCTGTGGCAAGACTAGAGACCCACTGGTATAAATTCCCTTCAGACATTTACTTTACAGACCAAAGCTGTTTGGCCATTTGATTCAAGTTTGATGCTAAACAGACCGAGACTTACTCCAACCTTTCCCAGGGTGATCCCACAGAAGGAAACGGCTTTCTGAATATATTTTAACATAGAATAAAATGAACAGAGTAGAACAGAATGGATCAGAATTAGAATGTATTCTAATTTGACACCCTTACTCTCAATAGTAGAAAGCAAGTACATATTTTTGCTTGGGGAAATGGTGAATCCTTATTTTTATTATTCCAAAGTTGTGTCTTATCACAAGTAGCCTAAATTCCCTTGATGGGGTGGGAAATTCGACAAGCTATTATATGTAAACAAGGGCCAAGCACTCAATTGAATCTCTCTTTTGCCCATGAAAGTGCAAAAAGAAAAAAAGGTGGACAAATCAAAGTCTTTTTTTCACTTGCTGTTTTCCAAGCACTGCCAAGGGTTACAAGCATAGTGCTGGCCCTGGGATGAGTGAAGGAGGCCAGAAAAATCGAGAAGGTGGGGAATTAGGCATGGGCGGGAGTGTCAAGCAAGGGCCACCATCATCCAGGTTGAGATGCAACAGAGCAGGTGCCTCACTGAAGCAGCTGAGTTGACATCTTGGCTTCTCCTGGACCACAGAGAGGGCCCACGGTGAGGACCACAGCAGACAGGAAACGTCAGCCCCATTGGTTCGCGTGCTCTTTAACAAAAACTATAAAGTTTTGTTTCTGCTGTTTGGTTTTTTCCTTTGAAAAAATATCAAGAGCTGATTTACAAGAACAAAGCTTACACCGTTTCTTACATGGCACATGTCACCATGTCACGGACACACACATACACAAACCTGTGCACACACAGCAATGGATACAGCCAGCTCCCAGCCCCCTGACCAGAGTCCCACAGACCTTCCCGCCCTGCCTGTTTGTCTGAGAGTCATCATGCCAGTGTTCAGATTAGGAAAGGCCAAGCATGCGCAGTCACTAAGTCATGACTCTTTGTGACCGCATGGACTGTAGCCCGCCAGGCTCCTCTGTCCATAGAATTCTCTAGGCAAGAATATTGGAGTGAGTTGCCATTTTCTACTCCAAGGGACCTTCTTGAACCAGAAATCAGATCTATATCTCCAGCATCTCCTGCATTAGCAGGTGGATTCTTTACCATCTGGGAAGTACCCCCCACGAAAGGCTACCTGAGCCCATTCTAAATGTCAGAGTTCCAGGGGTGTCTGCTGGGAAGCTGCTAGGAAACACAACATCCCTCTTGAGAGAGCCACAAAAAGCGACGGGCCTCCTGTTCCTTTAAATATTGCCATCTCCAAATGGGACCATCTCGATGCCAGTGTAAAGGTAGAGCCCACACTGAAAATAGCACAGAGCGATGAAAAGCACCTGGTCCTGGATGACATCAGTCAACCGTCTAACCGACCGACCCTGCAGCCCACGCTCTGGATTTCCTGTGAGGTGGGGATGAAAAATTGTCTTTACAGGCAAAGCCAGTGAGAGACAGGGTTTCCATTCCTGGCTGCAGAGGGCACCTAACACATAGGTCAGCAACTGTGCAAACCTTCTCGAGACCTCCCTGCCCTCATCTCAGCAGCACTCAACACAGCCGCACACACTCTTCTTCAGAGTTTTCTTCCATTCTCTCCAAGATATCCTTCTCTCCTGCTTGTCTTCTGACTGCTCCGGCTGCTCCTTCTCAGACTCCTTAGCTGGGTCCGTCTCCTTTGCTCAACCCCTGTCCTCAAGTGTGCTGAGAAGTCTGTCCTAAGCTACTTTTCCTTCTCTGTCTATACTCACAGACTGGGGCATCCCATCTGGACTTGTGACTTAAAGTATCATGCGCCGAGTTGCTCAGTCATGCCTGACTCTTTGCCACCCCATGGACTGTAGTCCCTCAGGCTCCTCTGTCCAGGGGATTTTTCAGGCAAGAGTACTGGAGTTGGCTGCCATACTCTCCTCCAGGGGATTTTCCTGACCCAGGGATCAAACCTGCATCTCTTATGTCTACTGCATTGCAGGTAGATGACTGCTGATCCATCCGGGAAGCCTGCACCATTTTACTGAGCTGCTTTTAAAGTTATGCCTTATTCTTTGACTTTTGGTAGTTTTACTCTGATGTGTCTAGAAAAATGAAAGTGAAATTGTTCAGTTGAGTCTGACTGTTTGTGGCCCCATGGACTGTAGCCCACCAGGCTCCTCCATCCATAGAATTTTCTAGGCAAAAGTACTGGAGTCGGTTGCTATTTCCTTCTCCAGGGGATCTTCCCAACCCAGGGATTGAACCTGAGTCTCCCACATTGCAGGTAGACACTTTCCCTGAGCCACCAGGGAATCCTAGATGTGTCTAGAGTTGTCCAGAAAATCTGTGACTTTCTTTGTGTCGTATACTCCTCCAAAGTGCCCCATCCGTGACTCTGGTCCCAGATACTGCCCTGAACTTCAGTCGCCCTTCTGATATTGTTGACTTGAAAATTCAACAGGATCCCGCATGACAAAGCACATGAGGGAATCCTTGATTTCACCACTTGTTTGTAAAAAGAAGCAAATAGCACACCAAGAACACCATTTATCCCTCATTTGTTTTTCATCTCAGTAAAAGGCATCAACCATTTAACTCCCTTTCCTTAGCCCTGTGTCTGATTCGTAGCAAGTCTTTCTGACTCTGCTTATTGACTTATTAATTCAAAGAAGTCCAAACACACCTTCTTTTCTCCAGGTCCTCCGTAGGGCTGCATTTCCTAACCACCCCCTCCCCCGTGTGCTCCAGCCCCTCCAGCGATCTCTCTCTTTCTCCAGTGCCAGACTCAGCATGTCAGACTCAGCAGCGCCCTTGACCCAGCTCTCCTCCCAACCCGGATTCCTTCTCCTTCAGGTCTCCCTGTGCCTGGCTCCCTCTTGCCTTTGGGGTTTAACTTATAAGTCAACTCCTCAGAAGGACTTGCCTTAACCACCCCAAAGCTCATCAGGTGCCCTCTGCCTGCGGGTACCTCCTCATTGATTGTGAGATCTGCCCATCCCCCCGACATATCAGATCCATGCAATTGGGGTATGTGTATTTTTCACCCCGTATCCCAGGGCCTCGTACAATACCTGGCCCATTAGGTGCTCAACAAACATTTGTGAAACATGTGATTGAATGATGGAGTGTGTACCAGTCTAGGTTCTAAGTAGCGATAGAAACTTCTCTGGTTAACACCTGCAGAAAGTTATTTTCTTGGGAGGAAGCTGAGTAGCTAATAGACACAAAGGGAAAACTGGAAAACCAAGTCTGGTTCCAAAAAAGGACAGGACCCAGGGAGCTAAGCAACTAGAGGCACAGCCAAAATTCACACCATGGCAGGTCAGGGGAAGCACGCTGCTGTCTGGAGCTGCAGACCACAGGACACAGGCTGGTCCTTTACCAAAGCAGGTTGCCAGTCCCCGTCTGCTGGGCATCCAGTGGGCTTACGGTAGGAGCTCAGATCATCTGCTGAGTCAGTGAATCTCCTCCTCTCTCCCCATTGGAGTAACCAGATATGCAGTATCAGTCTTTGTCCTTTATAGACAGTGCTTGCTCATCAGCTGGGTTTTATGTCTGCACCTCCGTTCCCGTGGATTCACGTCCGAATGGGCAGGTATCTGTGTTGTTTATGCCACACTCCGCAGCCCACCTCTGAGCACACAGGCAGCGACACAGTGTTTGCAGGCATGTTGACAGCTCTCTGCTTCCACGACTCCCAGGCTCTCAGGCTGAGAATTGTTGCTAACAGTGTGGGCAGGGAGCCTGGAACAGCTGGGCCTTAACAACTCCCCCTCCCTGTCCCACAGTAGCCCCACGGAAAGGGAGGGGCGCCAGGAGATAAGCACCAGCTCCCCACCTCCAGCCCAGCCCCGGCAGGCTGCAGCCCCACCACCCACCCCCACTGCGACCACAGCAGGGACCTGCTCAGACTGACACACTTTGGTTCAACTTTTCCGTCTTGCTTCTCAAGGCCCCCATCCGTGTTCCTCACCTGCCTTCCCATATAGGCGACTTGCAGCCCAAACTCAGGTCTGCTTTTAGAAGAACCCACGCCAGGCCGATTCCACAAACAACCTGGCAAATCCCTAAGCCAGAGCTGCCATCCAGCTCAGCTTCTCTAATTTGAATCTTTAAAAACAGAGTTTTGGGCAGGGGGGTGTTTCTCACATATATAGAGGTTCCCCAACTTTTCAGCCTTGTTTCTAACATCTTCTAATTTCTGTTTCTAACATCTCCTGGAAAATCCGTGTGGACACTGGAACTTTAGAATTCCTCTGGAATTCAAACATGCTTGGCTGGTTCACCCTGCAGCTACCCAAATCCTTTCCACTAGATGACTTTTTTACCAGTGGCCTAAAGGTTTTCACAGACACCTCTGACTTCAGGCAGGAAAATCCTATCTATTTTCCAGGTTGAGTCTTACTTGGACGGTGTCCCCCTTATGCACAGAGGCCCTTTCTTCTTTGTTCATCTCCCATCACCAGCTACCAAGCGTCTTTGGGCTGTCACGACTGGATTTTTAAATACTCTTTCTCTAGCATTTCACTCTTGGGCAGTAGCTTGCCCACCCCATGGGTTGCAGAGTCAGGAATAGTATGGAAAGGAATCTCTGAACTGGCTCCAGGCTGGGCTGCAGGATCTCTGAAGGATGGTCCAGATTTGAAGCTGATTGCAAACAGACAGAAGACCCTCCTGAGAATCTGATGGCCTGAAGAACAGTGCTTCGGCTCCAGGGGGAGGCAGAAGGCACAGGCAGCATCAAAGACCAGAGGCCTGAACTGAAACTGGAGCAGGCGTGGACCCCTGGACACCCCTGGACCAGAGCCCTGTGGCTCGGCACCATCGGCAGCACCCATCTTCTCCAGAAGCCACGCCCGGATGGCTGGACTCAGAGAACCTGGCTCCTGACAGACAGCCAGGTCCAGCTGAAAATCTGACAACAAGGGAAATTTGGCAGCAAAATCCAAACCATTCCCTGAAACTGAATCACTGTAGGGGAGAATGTCAAATTGATCTTGAAGTTTCCGGATCTTGGCTTCCTACAGAGAGACTGGTACCCAGTCATACTCTTTGTGATTTTTTTTTAAACTATATAGATAGTTCTAAAGGTGGTGGGGGAGGCACTTATATTCCCAAATGCAGTCAAGTTGATGAAATGATTGAAATGTGTTAATAGTACCGTCCAAACAGATGTCCCAATGACCCAGCCCCAGAGAACCAGGCACAAGCCCAGAATATTCAGCTTCTCTGCGTTCTTCTTGAGCCAGAGCAGCTCTGGACAATGGGAAAAAACGATGGGAAAACTGTCGTTAAAGGAAAAGGGAAGGACAGAGAGAATTTCTTTCCACCGAGAGTTATAGAAGGTCTTGAAAAGTGTGTTGAGAAGGGGCAAACTTTGTGCTGGAAGAAAAAGTGGAGTCAGAACTTGGACCAACTTCCTGTCAAAGAGCCCCTGGAGAAAGAGAGTGAAGGTCCCCTGGGAACCAGCACATCTTTGGGAACTCGGGGAGAACTTCTGGGTCACAAAGACTTTATCAGATGCAGCCTCCGTTAGGTCATAGCTGGGTGACCTGGACCTATCTGACCTTCTGTTTCACCATCTGGATAGCTAGTATAGTGACTGCTACCAGTCAACATGGCCTGAGAAAATGTGTGTGAAGTCTGACACATAGCTGCTCCTGGATAGAAGTAAATTGTGTTCATTAAGATTATACTGTCTTCTAGAACAGCCCCAAACCTCAGCGCATCACCCCCGTGGAAGTTTAGTTCTTGCTCACAAAATTTTAAACAGGTGCTCTTTCATGACAAGCCACCTCCATCCACACAGCCAGGCTTGGGGTTGTCTGCAGCTGCCCCAGCAAGCATTAGGTGGACCCTCGAATCAGGGGCCACAGCTCAGGAGTGAGGATGCAGAGTCCGTGGTACAGTCTGGCAAAGAATGGTTTTCACAAAGAGGTCCACATCTGTCTCCAGGCAGAAATCCTGCAAGTGGGACCACACTTTGCTGAACCAAAGTTAGGACAGATGATCTAACAGGGGTTGGCTGTAATGCCACACTACTATCAATTCTTGCGTATTTGAGATCACAGTGTCCCTGGAGTCCCCCCTTCATTCTGTCTGCCATTGCTCTGGTCCTTGTCACCACCACCTCTCATGTGAATTTCTGCTGCAGCCTCACCACAATGTCGCCGCCCATCACTGGTGTCTGCCCCTCGTTGCTCTCATGTCTAATCTACACACGGCAACTGGTGGGTCCTGTGGAGGTCAAGGACCTTGCTGTCCCTGGATGGAGCTGCTGAACAATGGCTCCATGTCACCAGTCTGGTGATCTGGGCTCCCAAGAGTCCCCCAGCCCCTTGCTCTCTCGCAACACAGCCCAACTCATGGCATTCCCCTCCATCCGATGCAGACCCTTTGCTCTCGGGGCCCTGCCTGCCCCAAACTCTGTCTTCAGTTACCCCCTCGGTTGTCTTCCTCACCATCTTCAGGAGTTTCTCCATCTCCTTCTCAACAAGGCCCATGGTGTTCCCACTCCTGAAACATGGCGGCCTCCCCAGCACAGCACCGCCTGCCTCCTGCCCCACAGCCTGGTCACCTCCTGCAAAATCAAGTCCACCTTTTGCTTCTTTTTAGAAAAATACTCATTGGAATATAGTTGATTTAAAATGTTGCACTGGTTTCTGGTGTACACCTGAGTTAATCAGTTACACATACGCATACATCCACTTTTTTAGATTCTTTTCCCGTTGAGTAGAGTTCCCTGTACTATACAGTAGGTCTTTATTATTTACCGATTTTACTTACGTTCATGTGTACATGTCAATACCAATCTCCCAGCCCATCCCCTGTTCACCCTCTGGTAACCAGATGGTTTTTACATATCTGACTCTATGTTTTGTAGATAAGTTCACTTGTATCACTTTTTTTAGATTCTGAATATACTTCTTCATAAGGAAAGCTGAGCACTGAAGAATTGATGCCTGTGAACTGCAGTGCTGGAAAAGACTCTTGAGAGTCGTTTGGACTGCAAGGAGATCTAACCATTCTGAGAGGCAGTTCCTAGGCAGGTTGATAAGAAGTCTGGGGGTCCCCAAGGAGAGAAGGGTCTGGAATTCTCGAGGAGGAGGAAAGAACAATTTTTTTTCCTTCTACATTCCTTAGTCACATAAAATGTTTTTATCTTTAAGGCTGGAACTGATTACACAACAAACAACTCAGTTTAAACTCTGTATTAAAGATTCAGTTCAGTTGAGTCGCTCAGTCATGCCAACTCCTTGTGACCCCATGAATCGCATCATGCCAGGCCTCCCTGTGATCACCGACTCGCAGAGTCCACTCAAACCCATGTCCATCAAGTTGGTGATGTCATCCAGCCATCTCATCCTCGGTCGTTCCCTTCTCCTCCTGCCCCCAACCCCTCCCAGCATCAGAGTCTNAGAATGTTTGCAGGAGCTCTATTTGTAATAGCTACACACTGGAAACAATCAAATGTTCATCAGTGGGTAAATAAACATATTGTGGGATATCCATACAATGGGCATAACTGAGCAATAAAAAAGAATGACTTACTGATTTATACATCAGGGATGAGTTCCCTCAAAATTATGAGTGAAAGAAAACAGACAAAACATGTGTAAGTACTATTATCCCATGTATATAAATTTCTAGAAAATGCCAATTAATCTATACTGACAGAAAGAAATTGCTGGTTGCTTGGGACCTGGAGGGGAAGTAAGGAAACTTCTGGAAGTTATGAATAAGTTTGCTGTCTTTTTCTTTTCCTCCAGCAACACTGGGTCTTCGTTGTGGCATGTAGGACCTAGTTTCCTGACCAGGGATCGAATTCAGGGACACTTGTATTGGGAGGTCAGAGTCTTAGCCACTGGACCACCAGGGAAATTCCAAGTTCACTATCTTGATTGTGATGATTGTTTCACAGATGTATACAAAGGTCAAAACTCATCAAACATACTTTGAATATGTACAATATGTAGAGTTATTGTATTTCAATTATATTTTAACAAAGCTATAAAAATCTGGAGTGTCAAAAGGTAAATAGTAATGTTTCCTTCCTTTCTGTATTCCTTCTAGAACTTCTTCTCCCTCATGTAAATGAATGACTCGGGGAAACTAGAAAATGTTATATACTCAGAAAGGCAAAAGGGAAAACAAGTTCAGGTATTTCCAAATGATCATGCCCAGTGAGTTCCCTGTTTGGACTGTGAGTAAGCCCCCAACACACACCCTGCTCATTTCCCAAGAGACTAAAAGTCCAGGTGAGCCACACNTTCCACTGTTTCCCCATCTATTTCCCATGAAGTGATGGGACCAGATGCCATGATCTTCATTTTTCTGAATGTTGAGCTTTAAGCCAACTTTTTCACTCTCCTCTCTCACTTTCATCAAGAGGCTTTTGAGTTTCTCTTCACTTTCTGCCATAACAGTGGTGTCATCTGCATATCTGAGGTTCTTGATATTTCTCCCGGCAATCTTGATTCCAGCTTGTGCTTCTTTCAGCCCAGCATTTCTCAAGGTATTCTGCATATAAGTTAAATAAGCAGGGTGACAATATACAGCCTTGATGCACTCCTTTTCCTAGATGGAACCACTCTGTTGTGCGGGGGGTACTCCGCAGAGAGAGAGAGGCAGTGGGAACTTCCCTCAGCAAAGCCGAGGGGTCCGGATGAGAGGTGAGCCTGCTGTCTGCCAACCCAGCCCCCCACCCCCCACAGAGAGCGAGTGACACTCAAACGCAACAAGGGGCTCCGTCAAAGCAGTTCTGTTTTATTGCCACAAGCTCCCAGCTTATATAGGCAAGCAGGGAGGGCCTTTCCACAGTTCTACCAATCAAGTTAAAGGTCAAGTCGTTATGTTTCCAGTTGCACCAATCGCGTTAAAGGTCAGCCTTCAGTTGCACCAATCTCGTTAAAGGTCAGCCTTCAGTTGCACCAATCACTTTAAAGGTCAAGTCATCATGTGCCTTCATTGTAACATAAGTCTATAGTGATCTCGCTGCCCACATGCACGGAAGTTTTGAGAGCCAATCAAAAACTTTAACAACATAAACTACACCGCCCACTCCTTCCAGCAGGCGCCATCTTAGCTTCCGACCACAAAGCTAGCCCATTCTTCTTTAAGGTTTCCCATTTAGGGCCCCACACTGTTGTTTATGTCCAGTTCTAACTGTTGCTTCCTGACCTGCATACAGGTTTCTCAAGAGGCAGGTCAGATGGTCTGATATTCCCATCTCTTTCAGAATTTTCCAGTTTATTGTGATCCACACAGTCAAAGGCTTTGGCATAGTCAATAAAGCAGAAATAGATGTTTTTCTGGAACTCTAGCTTGTTTGATGATGATCCAGCGGATGTTGGCAATTTGATCTCTGGTTCCTCTGCCTTTTCTAAAACCAGCTTGAACATCTGAAATTTCACCGTTCATGTATTGCTGAAGCCTGGCTTGGAGAATTTTGAGCATCTTTACCAGCTTTACTAAAGATTATATAACAACTGTGTATCCTGCTTGAGGACAGTTTCTCCTTCCTGAAAACCTTCTGGCTAATCCCATTATCTTAAAATGTAAATTATGGGAGTGGGTCTAGTAAGATCTTTACAACCTCCAGACATTATTTTGATTCATCTTAATAACTAATTAAAAGGTATATAACTCCATTGCTAACACTATAAGGGGGCACTCTTTCTGCCCCCTTCTGATGTCTTTGTCAGAAGCTTTCTCTATCTCTTTTATATTTTAATAAAACTTTATTACACAAAAGCTCTGAGCGATCAAGCCTGATCTCTGGCCCCTGATTGAATTCTTCTCCAGAGGCCAAGAATTCTGATGTCTTTCGTGGTTCGGCAACAACCTAAAGGAAATCAGTCCTGAATATTCATTGGCAGGACTGATGCTGAAGCTGAAACTCCAATAGTTTGGCCACCTGATGTGAGGAACTGATTCATTGGAAAAGACCCTGATGCTAGGAAAGATTGAGGGAGGGAGGAGACGGGGACAACAGAGGATGAGCTGGTTGGATGGCATCACCAACTTGATGGACATGAGTTTGAGTGAGCTCTGGGAGCTGGTGATAGACAGGCAGGTCTGGCGTGGTGCAGTTCATGGGGTCGCAAAGAGTCGGACATGACTGAGCAACTGGACTGAACTGATCCTTCTTCATCTTGATCCTTGCATCCTGTGTCTCCCACCAGGAGGACATAAGCCCTGTGTGGTGAGGGAGCCTGTCCAGTTTGTTCTCTACTTAACCCTAAAAGCTCAGAGGAACACATACAATGTGCTTAGCTGTCATATGAATTAGTTAGCTAATTGCACTAACAAGGCAGAATTATGTGAAAATGAGATCTTCCTGTGAGACTGAAAATCTGGGATAATGGAACCCATTCAGGATTGTTTTACTTCTTTTTATAACTAATGTTGGGGTAAAATGCAGCTTCAAGATGAGGCCTGGATATTGGGAAAGGAAAGCACCGTAGCTGAGCAGGGCGCACATCTGGTACCTGAGTGGGGTTCCCAGGATGGCAGCCGTCCCTCCAGCGGGGCTTGATTCTGCACATCTGAGCGTCCCTGGTGTGAGTGGGAGGTGTGGCTGCAGTGATGTGTGCGGCCTAATTTAAGCTCTCCCAAAGACCACGTTTTCTCTTCCTGGGCATCCCTACATGCTAACGGCACCACTGGAATCGGAAAGGCGGCCAATGGCTATTTTTCTCCTCCTCTCTTCCCACCTCCTCACATTTTGTAGCTGCATTTACATTGTCTGGTTCCCCCTACTAGGTCAGTTCCAACAAACTGCATTTCTAGTGCCTAGACCTGGTCTAGCACATGATACACATTCAGTAAGCACTTATGGAACAAAAGAATGAATGAATGATGGGTGGTTAAGTACGTCCATACAACACAGATTATAAAACAATTAAAATTTTCAAATAGCGTCATTTGTATATTAAAATATCTTCAATTTTAAAATAACTGCTTGATAAGAGTAATACATGTTTATTTTAGAAAAAATTAAGTGTAGAAACATTTAAAGAACATTTAAATCACCAGGCCAGAATAACCACTGCTTAAATTTTGTTGTATTTACTTTTATTTTTTCCTCACCAAAGAGAAGTACACACGTGTGCATGCACACATATGAAAGCATCATATTAAATATACAGATCTGGGTTTTTTTTTTTACATTGTGTTATACACATCAACTGATTAATTGCAAGGACCATTTACCTGCATTATGACATATTTAATGGCTGTCTTTTGTTGATTAAGCACCCTTTTCTTGTTGGCCGTTTCGATGATCTCTAATACATTTTTGTCATTGCACATAATGCCATATCCTTGAACATACATTTTTGTGAATCTCTGATTTTTTCCAGAAAACCAAGATCGTGGCATCTGGTCCTATCACTTCATGAGAAATAGATGGAGAAACAGTGGAAACAGTGTCAGACTTTATTTTGGGGGGGCTCCATAATCACTGCAGATGGTGATTGCAGCCATGAAATTAAAAGACGCTTACTCCTTGGAAGAAAAGTTATGACCAACCTAGATAGCATATTCAAAAGCAGAGACATTACTTTTCCAACTAAGGTCCGTCTAGTCAAGGCTATGGTTTTTCCTGTGGTCATGTATGGATGTGAGAGTTGGACTGTGAAGAAAGCTGAGCACCGAAGAATTGATGCTTTTGAACTGTGGTGTTGGAGAAGACTCTTGAGAGTCCCTTGGACTGCAAGGAGATCCAACCAGTCCATTCTGAAGGAGATCAACCCTGGGTATTCATTGGAAGCACTGATGCTAAGGCTGAAACTCCAATACTTTGGCCACCTCATGTGAAGAGTTGACTCACTGGAAAAGACTCTGATGCTGGGAGGGATTGGGGGCAGGAGGAGAAGGGGACGACAGAGGATGAGATGATGTGAGTCTGAGTGAACTCCGGGAGTTGGTGATGGACAGGGAGGGCTGGCGTGCTGCGATTCATGGGGTCGCAAAGAGTCGGACACGACTGAGCGACTGAACTGAACTGAACTGATGGCTTCCTTGGGATAAATCTCTACTTGTAAATTTACTGGGAGAAAAGTCAGGAACACTGTAAACGCTGTTCATTTGCACATACATGCTGCGGGGTGGGATTATGGGAATGATGACCATCGAGCATGTGGTGAGGGTTACCTGCATGTACTCGTTTGTGAGAACTCAGCAAGCCAAACACAGAAAGGTAAGCATTTTACCTTATGTAGTTGATTGTTTTTAGTGCGATGGGTGAACAGACCCCGTGTGCACCGTGTGGGAAACAAGAGGTCCACAATTCCGTTGTCTCTTGGTTTTGGTTTTCTCGGTCTAAGCATTCCTTTCCACCAAGGAGAAGCTCTGAAAACCACTGCGAGGGTGAAGGGGAGGGGAGACTTGCAGTGGTGGCTAGGGGAGGAGAACTCTGGGGCTAAGGTGGCTTGTTCAAGAGCGTGCCTGTGAAGTCCAGCCATGGACATGTGATGAGCCTTCTCCCATCCCCTCAAGGAGACTGCCACTAACGTGTGCTGACGCCGGCTCACACACACTTGTGGGGCGACTTGGGGTGCTGAGGCTCTCTCCTAGGACATCCAGGGGTGTGGGAGGAGCAGTGTTCAGTCTGTGCGAGGGGTCTGGGACTCGGAGAGCTCCTCTCCTCAGGTTCTTGCAAGAGGCTGGTGTCAAGTGCCCGGTGGACTCTGTTTCCCCAGAGTTGATGGCTGGGGGCCCCAGTCACTGATGACATAGACAAAGACCAGGGGAGGGGTCAGGGGCCTTTTGGGGGCAACAATGTGCTTATGAAGACACTGTACTCTTCCCTCACCTCCTAGGGGGGAAGGAAGGGACCCGCTTCAGTTGCATCGGGAAGGGACGTCCACCTGTCCACGGGGACCAGCACCATTTCTGCTGATGGGGACCAGCTCCCATCCAAAAGCCCTAAGAGAAACACCCAGGGCTGGAGACCAGGGTCTGAACATTCCTTCCCACCACCACCAAGTCAGGGGCCAGAAACCAGCTCTCAACTGACCATGGGCCTGACCTCTGGGCCCTAGGACCCTGACCCCTGGCTGAATGAAAGAAAGGTGTGGCAGTCAACGTGGCAAGGTCAGGCAAATCTCCTGTGGATTAAGTGACCTGAAAAGCTGGCTGGACCCAAGCTGACTGGCTGCCACTGCTCGTCAGGAGGTTGGATTCTTGCACAAAGACACCAGCGCTGTGGGTCTATGGGAAAGGTGATCCCCAGGAGGGGGTTGTGGGGGAGGAAGAGGAGGTTCACAGAAGCCAGACTGCCCAGGAGCGGGCCCCCCAGCTTCCTCCAGAGAACCGACGACCTATACCCCGAGAGAGAGTCAGCAGGGGACCCCACGGCAGAAGGGAGACCAGGGTTGGGGGGAATGGTGAGACGGAACAATGGAGACCGGCAGGGAAGTTCACCTCCAGAGCCCAGGGCAGAGCTCCAGCCCAGAAAACCCCTCCGGCGTGGAGAGTAAAGAGTAAGTGAGGCGGGGACGAGTCGAGGGCTTCTCTGCTCCAGTCATCCGGGCTGGGCGTCCAGCCAGCCCTGGACCACAGGGGAAAAGCTCTGAGCAGCATCCGGGATGCGAGTGTAAAGTGAACAGGACCGGCCCGAGGATCCCGCAGCCACTGTTTCAGTAGCCAGGGCTGATAAGAAACCGGCAGGACTCACTCTTCACTGCAGCTTCTGCCCTCCTGTTGGCAGGGCCTCTACATCTGAGAGGTGGGAGCTGGAATTGGAGCCCCTAAAACTGTGGGATGGCTTAAATTGTGTCCCCCCTGCCACCCACCCAGCAGACGGTAAAGCGTCTGCCCGCAATGCAGGAGACCCAGGTTCAATCCCTGGGTCGGGAAGATCCCCTGAAGAAGGAAATGGCAACCCACTCCAGTATTCTTGCCTAGAAAATTCCATGGATGGAGGAGCCTGGTGGATTACATTCCATGGGGTCGCAAAAAGTCAGACATGACTGAGCGACTTCACTTTCTTTCTTTCCATCCTCCAAAAAAAAGATATGCTGAGGGCCTAACCCTCAGGACCTCAGGATCTGAACTTATCTGGAAATAGGGCCATTGCAGACATAGTTAGGTGAGATGCGGCTATACACCCTGGCCTTGTGTGGGTGTCCCAGGTGGCGCTAGTGGTAAAAACCCGCCTGCCAGTGCAGGAGACGTAAGAGACTCAGGTTCAGTTCCAGGGTCGGGAAGATCTCAGCAGGAAAAGGCAACCAACTCTAGTATTCTTACCTGGAAAATCCCACGGACAGAGCATCCTGGCAGGCTAGAGTCCACAGGGTGGCAAAGAGGCAGACACAACTGAAGCAACTTAGCACACACACGTGCCAGTCCCACCCACGTAACGGGCGTCTTTATAAGGAGATGGCCGTATGAGGACAGAGGCAGAGATGGGACTCATGCCTACAAGCCAAGGGGCCGCCAGAAGGTAGGGAAAAGCAAGGAAGCATTGTGCTGTGGGTTTCTGAGGCAGTATGGATGGCCCTGGACTTCCAGCCTCCACAACTGTGAGAGGATGAATTTCTGCTGTTTGAAGCCACCTGGTTTGTGGTCCTTGGTTATAGCAGCCCCAGGAAGTGCACACAGACTGTCCAGTCCACTACTCCAGTGAGGCCCCCTTTCCTGACCCCCACTGCAAATGTTTCTTTGCTCCACTGGGATATAATGAACTTGGCTGACTACACACCTGAGGGAGGCAGGCAGACCAGTTTCTATGGAGGGGGTGATCCTCTGGGGCTGGAGGTCTCTGGGAAGGCTGGCTGAGAAAGGCGCAGAACCCACACTTTCCCCCCTGGGTGAACATCCCTCTGGAGATCATGGCCAGCACGGGGCTCTTGGTCCTTCCATTGGTTTGGCCTTGGGCTAAAAGGAAGGCCCTTCAAAGATGGGGAGGCAGGCAGCGTGCCCTAGAGGGCAGGGCTAGTCCAGGGCCCCCCCAACCATGAGAGCTTCTTGGGAGTCCACAAAGCTTTGCAATCGCCCCCAAAGTTGCCTTGATGGTCACCTGGGCTCTCTCTGCCCCAGCAAGTTGCAGGGAAACTGAAATCCTCAGCATCATGGATTGTGAAGTGCCAAGTCCTCGCCTGAATTCCTGCAGATTCCAGCAGGGCTCTCCTCTGTCCACACGGTCCTCCCCTCCATCCCTGACTGTCTACCTGCTCCGGCAGATGTACTCAGGGACAAATTTCAGTTCTTCCTCCAGGTGCTAGGCAAATGTGCTCGTTTTGAGTGCATTGGTGAATTTAGAAATTGCACCTAAAGATCTGGGTGGAGGAGAAGGCAACGGCACTCCACTCCAGTACTCTTGCCTGGAAAATCCCATGGATGGAGGAGCCTGGTAGGCTGCAGTCCATGAGGTCGCTAAGAGTCGGACACGACTGAGCGACTTCACTTTCAATTTTCACTTTCATGCATTGGAGAAGGAAACGGCAACCCACTCTGGCATTCTTGCCTGGAGAATCCCAGGGACTGGGGAGCCTGGTTGGCTGCTGTCTATGGGGTTGCACAGAGTCGGACACGACTGAGGTGACTTAGCAGCAGCATCTGGCTGGAAATCAGAAGAAGTGAGTGGTCTTTGTGACCACCCAGTCTCTCCCCATCCATCTCCATGGCTCGTGACAAGCGCTGACTCCTCCTCTCTCACCTCCATCAACAGACTAACTGACAAACCGTCCCCCTTCTTACATAAAGCAGTTCTGTCCCTCCCCCACCAGGGAGCTCTACCAAAAGCCCTTGTCGGTGTCCTTGTGCTTTCTCATAGAAATTCACTTTCCTTCCTAAGTGGAATCGAGGTAACACCTATATATGGATTTCTTTTTTTCTTGTGTTATTTCTGAAGAAAAGATAAAGAGGGTCTTTAAAGGAAAAAGACACTTTATGGCTTGTCTGAGACTCCAGAAAGGGGATGGGGAGTCCTGGGCCAGCGACCTCCCACTTCCCAGCCACTGTGGACGGAAGCAAACAGAACACCCATGAAACAGTTATCGTAAAGAGGCAGTGGAGGAGACCACGTCTCTGGGACACAGCTACAAGACAGAGGGGGCCATGAAGGCCAGTCGGGTCCTTAAGACTGGGAGACTCCAGGGACCCTAAGCAAGACTGGTCCCTGGTCATGGGGCACTGGAGGGCGAGTGGGCTGGCCCCGCCGGGTCTCCCACGCACTGTCTGACGGAGCACCTTCGCCCCTTCACTGGACATCACAGGGTGATGTGCAAGACTATGCACCTGGAGAGGGCCCAGTTTCCCCGGCCTCGGGCTGATTCTGATGACAGATGCTATATAGAAACAACCAAGAACGCCAAACCCACACTTTCAATATACTTTATTAAAAAGTTTCTTTGTATAAATTTCCTAAAAATTTTAAAATTAAAATTAAACCCCACCCCTGCACACAAAAAAAAAAAATTCTTTTAAACACACACACAACATTAGAGGAATGCCAACAAATCTTCTCTATCCTGACTTTCTTTTCATTCTTTAATTAAGGCATTGGTCCCACAACAGTGCACCAAGATTAAGGGATTTTGCTTCCTTCTAACTGGTTTGTCAGAAGCTTTAGAAAAAGAAAATCAGCTCGAAATCTGTTTCAGGAGATTGGGGGCAGGGGGGATGAAAAAGCTGGATTCTTGTTTCTTTTCCATACACAGGCTTTCCATCTAAAGTCATGCTTAATAAAGAGGCAAGAAAACGAACCAAGCAGTAGTATATAGGGTAGCTGTGAAGTCAGGGGGTATTTTCTAGATCTTACACTTGCCTGAAAGAGGCATAACGTGAAACTCCAGAGGGAAGTTGAGTCTATAGGAACGTTCACATAAACGCCAGCAGTGGGTAACGGTTACACAGCGTTCAGAGTGTACGCTGGAATCGCCCGGAGACGGAGAGGGTCAGGTCCACAGACACATGTAGCACCATATTGATAGGTTACGCGGCAGAGACTTCCTCCCAAGTCCGGGTGTAAATCAAAGCATGAAACGGTACAGTGCAAGGGAATCTACACCCGGAGCTCCTACAAAGACGACCGGCGGTGGCTGACTCCTTCTTCTTCAAGAGGTATGTGTCGCTGGTCGGCCACGCCTAGGTCCCCATCGCGGCGATAACCCCGGGCTGCTTGATGGGCACTGGGTGTGGATGGAGGGGTGGGGAGGGGATGAGGATGGAAGGGCAGAAGATGGGGGGAAAGTCACATTACTGACCCGCAAGAATACCGTGTTTCTCGGGAAAATGGTCCATGGCCTCTGGCTTTCACCATCAATCTCACTCTTCAGCTCGTTTCCTTCAACGGCTCCCCTGGAGTTTCCTGGCCTGGACTTCGGGGTTCTCTGTGTCCTCTGAGCCCTTTCTCTCTCTCTCCTGGTATCACTCGCCTGGCCGTTAAGCAAATCCAACACTCCCGTTCGGCACCGGCCCCAGACTCCCTGTGTAGCTGTTGTGACTTTATTATCAATCAAGTTGCCTAACATGATAGAGCTATTGGATGACCTTGCCGTCAACTTTATCACTTAGAGGAGGCAGGACTATTTAAAGATGAATAGACTATACAGAGACTTCCCTGTAGCTCAAATGGTAAAGAATCTGCCTGTGAGGCAGGAGACCAGGGTTTGATCCCTGGGTCGGGAAGACCCCCTGGAGGAGGGCACGGCAACCCACTCCAGTACTCTTGCCTGGAGAATCCCATGGACAGAGGAGCCTGGTGGGCTGCAGTCCAAAGGGTCGCAGAGAGTCAGACATGACTAAAGCGACTTAGCACACAGACTATATAAGGTTATAATTTTTCATTACATTATTTTCCCAATAATCATTTTTGTTACAATATTTATGAATAACAGAAACCTAGTAATATTTCTTCTTTTTTTTTTTTAGCCACCAGGGTGGCATATGGGATCTTAGTTCCCCAACCAGGGGTTGAACCCACAGCCTCTGCAGTGGAAGCATGGAGTCTTAACCATGCGACTGCCAGGGAAGTCCCGGCAGCTTAGGAATATTTCTAAAGGGTGAGGAGTGGTTAGCCATATGTCTCCTCATTGGCAAAATTACAAGTATGCTTTTAGGAGATAATAATAACTCAGAAAATGAATACCATGTATTTTATTTGTACAACTTCCTCATCTGAAAATTCACTTTGCCTTCTTTTTCAAATCTATCAGCATCATTAAACATCTTTAAAAGATGAATGCTTGGCCTGGATCCTTTATCTACAAAAACCACGAATACAAGATCAGAATCACTTACCAGGAGGGCAAACCTTTTCACATTCATCCTGCGAATTAAATCTGTTTTCGTTTCCACCGCAGCCTCCATACCAGAATCTGGCGCAGTTTTCAGTTACGGAATCATAGTACCACTTTAATACAAACTCTCTGCAAGTTCCGCCGTCCTTTGGCAACTTACATATATCTTGAGGAACAAGATGGGGAAAGGGGATTAATGCGGATGTGTAAGTGATTCTGCTCCTCAAGCGAGGATCTGAAGGTCTAATCCCAGTGCTGTCAGAGAAAGAAAGCAGAAGCGTTTCCAGAAGGAAAAATTCCTTTACCCCCCCAGAGCCTCGATCTCTTTACTGTCAGGGGGACATAATAATCACCTACATCTTCGAGAGCAATAAATGCAATCCTATCAATAAAAGGGCTTCACAGACTGCACTTGGAATCTCAAATGTTGGCAACTACTGTCGGATGATTTCAGATGAAATGAATTTGTTTTCCCCTCTCCAATCACTGAGTCAGTTAGTCTACGGTTCTTTCGATGCTCAACCCCCAGAGAAGCAACCTAAATCTTAAAACCTTGGAGTTTTCTACTCCTTGGCAAAATAGCAATTATATTTTGTCAGAACACTGTTCAAAAACAAGACTCTCCATTTCACTACAAGCCAAGTTGATGAAAAACAAAAGTCAAAGTGGGAAAAGAAAATCCTTTATGAGTCTGTGCGAATATGCATATAAGTGTGTGTGTGTGTGTAGCTACTAACTCTGTGACCAGCCAAAGTCCACAAGCCAAAAGAAGTGCTAACACTGATGTAAAACTCAGGACAGTGAAAGTGTCACCTAGTAAAGCTATTTTGAAGACAGAAAAGCATTCTTTTGCCAGTTAAGGAAGTCTTTTATGTTTTGAATGCATTTTAAATGCATGCTTCTGATACAGCCCAGCTGCAGAGTGAAAGCTACATTTTCCACCATGCCTGGAGAGAAAAGTCTACAGTTCACACACAGTAAAAACTTCTATTTACAGAGTTTTTTTGGCAAACTCTAGATCGGGCTGGGAGAAAGACGCATTAACATTAATATCAACTGTTATCTGAAAATTTGAAAAATGTAAAACAAAGCCCCTGGAGTGGACAACGCTACTTGTTTATGTAACTAACATGTGTGAATCACTGCTCCCCCCTCCACACACACACACACACACACACACACCAGGCTCACATCTCCGGGGGCCTTCTCCCCAGCTGCAGGGGTGACAGGGGTGGTGAGCTTCTGCAAATGCTGGTTGATACCAAGAAGTTAAAGGAAAGACCTGGGTCTTCAGGCAGAAAACCAAAGCGTGGGTCAGCCAAAATGGGCCAGGCTTACAGGCCCAGGATTGAAGCTCAGAATTGGTCTAAGACACTGTCTGGTGACTCTGGGGAGGCTGTCACCCCTGCAGGAGGAAGGTGGCCCCACAATTACAGCATCTCTGAGTTGCAGACTTTTCAGAGGCCCAAAAGGCCAGCAATGCTACCCAGAGCTTTTTGAAGACCTGAGGAGGCCAGGATAAAGGGATGATAACTCACAAAANTTTTTCCATCTATTAGTGTCCTCTTTGATTTCTTTCACTAGTGTTTTATAGTTTTCTACATATAGGTCTTTAGTTTCTTTAGGTAGATATATTCCTAAGTATTTTATTCTTTTCATTGCAATGGTGAATGGAATTGTTGCCTTAACTTCTCTTTCTATTTTCTCATTATTAGTGTATAAGAATGCAAGGGATTTCTGTGTGTTGATTTTATATCCTGGAACTTTACTATATTCATTGATTAGCTCTAGTAATTTTCTGGTGGAGTCTTTTGGGTTTTCTATGTAGAGGATCATGTCATCTGCAAACAGTGAGAGTTTTACATCTTCTTTTCCAATTTGGATTCCTTTTATTTCTTTTTCTGCTCTGATTGCTGTGGCCAAAACTTCCAAAACTATGTTGAATAGTAGTGGTGAAAGTGGGCACCCTTGTCTTGTTCCTGACTTGAGGGGAAATGCTTTCAATTTTTCACTATTGAGGATAATGTTTTCTTACATTTACGACTTTGCTTGGTCAAGAAACATTTTATCATATCAAAGATCTCAATTGCTTTTGCAGTTTTCAAAAGGAGTTTACAAAATTGGAGAATTTTCGATGTTATTAACATGGATACAGTGCTGTGCTGTGCTCAATCACTCAGTCATGTCCGACTCTTTGTGACCCCGTGAATTGTTTCCTGCCGGCTCCTCTGTCCATGCAGATTCTCCCAGAATATTGGAATGGGTTGCTATGCCTCCCTCCAGGGGATCTTCCTGACCCAGGAATCGAACCGAGGTCTCCCACTTTGCAGGCAGATTCTTTACCATCTGTGCCACCAGGGAAGTCCAAGAATACAGGAGAGGGTAGCCTACCCCTTCTCCAGGGGAACTTCCCAGTCCAGGAATTGAATCAGGGTCTCCTACATTGCAGCTGGATTCTTCACCAGCTGAACCACCAGGGAAGCCCTAGGGATACAATGAAAGTAGTCGTTTCTTTGTTGAATGATGAAAGAAAATGTGGCATTGCAATTCCACTATATCTTGTGTCAAAGTCTTAGACACAATGGATGTAACCATAAGAGGTTTGTTTCAATATTCCTTCTCTGCTCTAAGCCACTGGACCTTCAGGCACCGATGATGGCTGTTCTCTTGCTCTCTACACATCCCCTGCTCTACCAGACCCAGCTTCATCTACAACCCACTCACATAACTGACATTCTTGTCCCCACCCCAGCTAGAGATTGTTCTGGCCTTTAGATCATCTCCACTGAGATAGCTTACGAAAGGGAAAGTGAGATTTGTGCTCCTTTGCCAGTTTCCCTACAGACTTCAATTCCCTCTGTGACTGGTTACCTACCTCTTCCTCCAGGAGCAAAACCTGCCTCCACATCCTACCTGCCTTCTGCCACACACAGTGGAGTGTCATTCTAGGACCTTGCTTCAGACATGTAAGTTCCTCCACCCACTAAACCACTGATGTCTCTTTCCCTGACTCCAGGCTTTTTCTTTCGTCTAGAAGTTGTGCAAGTACAGGGCATGCAAGCCTGAAGAATGCACTGAGGAGACTCCTGTGAGGGCTAAGATGTTGAGAAGTAAGGATAGAAAATGAAAAGTTGCAGGGGCTATTTTCCAGCATTCCATTTAGGGCCTGGAAGTTGCAAAGGGTGGTCCTGGCGTGGCTCTCCACTAGTCTGTGGGGCTCTGTGATGAATGGGAGCTGACAAACATACAGAACTTATAGACATCCCTAAGGCTTCTGGGGAGATACTGGCCAATTTTCCAGTGAGGAAGAAAGAAGTGGCTGCAGTTGTGGGCTGGCCTTTGCTTTTGGTATTAAGAAAAGCCACAGAGGTTGAGTTAACAGCCTAGGTGAAGTTTAGCTTGAATGCTGATTCTGGTTCCTGTGGAAGTGAGACATGTGAATATGCATGAATGGTATGTATCATCTTTTACTGTTATTTGTTGAAACTAAAAAAAAAAAAGAAATGGACATTTTTTTTTTTTTTTTTTTTTTGCACTTTCAGTTAGAAGTTAGCTTTCTAGAAGAAATTAGTATTTCTCTTTTGTCCTGTTGAGATGTAAATGATCTGCCTGGGATCTCAGGGACTTTTATCTCTGATCCCTGAGAGTGAAGAAGAGAAGAAAAAACAAGGCCTTTTAAAATGCTTTGAAATACTATATATATGTTTTGGGAATGTCTATCTGTAATCAGCTCAGTTCAGTTGCTCAGTCGCGTCCGACTCTTTGTGACCCCATGAATCACAGCACTCCAGGCCTCCCTGTCGATCACTAATTCCCAGAGTTCAAACTCATGTCCATTGAGTTGGTGACGCCATCCAGCCATCTCATCTTCTGTTGTCCCCTTCTCCTCCTGCCCCCAATCCCTCCCAGCATCAGAGTCTTTCCCAATGAGTCAACTCTTTGCATGAGGTGGCCAAAGTACTGGAGTTTCAGCTTTAGCATCAGTCCTTCCAAAGAACACCCAGGGCTGATCTCCTTCAGAATGGACTGGTTGGATCTCCTTGCAGTCCAAGGGATTCTCAAGAGTCTTCTCCAACACCACAGTTCAAAAGCATCAATTCTTCGGCACACAGCTTGCTTCACAGTCCAAATTTCACATCCATACATGACCACAGGAAAAACCATAGCCTTGACTAGACGGACCTTTGTTGGCAAAGTATTGTCTCTGCTTTTGAATATGCTATCTAGGTTGGTCATAACTTTTCTTCCAAGGAGTAAGCATCTTCTAATTTC
>SJYV01038783.1:153161-213955 GCA_006410875.1 Neotragus pygmaeus | reverse complement strand
CATCTGCATATCTGAGGTTATTGGTATTTCTCCCAGCAGTCTTGATTCCAGCTTGTGCTTTTTCCAGCCCAGCGTTTCTCATGATGTACTCTGCATATAAATTAAATAAGCAGGGTGACAATATACATCCTTGATGTACTCCTTTTCCTATTTGGAACCAGTCTGTTGTTCCATGTCCAGTTCTAACTGTTGCTTCCTGACCTGCATATAGGTTTCTCAAGAGGCAGGTCAGGTGCTCTGGTATTCCCTTCTCTCTCAGAATTTTCCACAGTTTATTGTGATCCACACGATCAAAGACTTTGGCATAGTCAATAAAGCAAAAATAAAATTTTGGTAACTTGCAACTGTCAGGCGAGTTTATGCCCCTTGGTTTTTTGTCTCATCACAACAAAGATTTGGAGTGACGGACCTTAAAACCCCCTCGGCGTGTCACAGCTCTCGGGTCTTAGATAGACCACATTATAGCTCTCAGGTCTTGAATGGACTGTGTTATATCTCTTAGACAAATCAGTGTTACAGCTGTATTTTATTTAGAAGATAGCAGGAAAATCCATCTTTGAGGCATGGGGGCACGTCGCTCCAAAGACGCGAAGAGAAGAGCCCCCCAGCATGTGGGGGGAGCCCTTGGGCTCCTCTCTTTCTGTGTTTTCCTTCCCCTGGGCCTGCCCTGTGCAAATTGGGCTTAACCAGGAGTACTGTTCTGCCTGAAGTCCTCACTCTGGTCCTCAGACCTTCATTTGACCTTCCTCTGTTCTATTTTTGCAGGCTTTTCCCTTCCTTGCCTTTTAGTCACCTCCATTTTGGACTCCTCTTCCCTATTCTAACTACCTAACACAACTAAAGAGAAGGCAATGGCACCCCACTCCAGTACTCTTGCCTCGAAAATCCCTTGGATGGAGGAGCCTAGTAGGCTGCAGTCCATGGGGTCTCTGAGGGTTGGACATGACTGAATGGCTTCTCTTTCACTTTTCACTTTCATGCTTTGGAGATGGAAATGACAACCCACTCCAGTGGTCTTGCCTGGAGAATCCCAGGGACAGGGAAGCCTGGTGGGCTGCCGTCTATGGGGCCACACAGAGTCAGACACGACTGAAACGACTTAGCAGCAGCAGCAGCACAACTAAACTAAGTTAAGTGAAGAAGAGTCATCGACTGTCTAGGTCATTTCAAAGAGGATAAAATAGGAACATTAATGTCTGGACAGTTATGTTAATGACTTTTATGGCTTTTGTTTAGAACATTTCTAGTTTTGATCTGTGTTTTCTAGATACAGGGAAGCTGTTCCCTCAAGCTACTTACGACTTACAGCAATTTGGTAAACTACACCTATGAGTAGAATTGAAAACCTTNAACTGTTGCTTCCTGACCTGCATATAGGTTTCTCAAGAGGCAGGTCAGGTGCTCTGGTATTCCCTTCTCTCTCAGAATTTTCCACAGTTTATTGTGATCCACATGATCAAAGACTTTGGCATAGTCAATAAAGCAAAAAATAAAATTTTGGTAACTTGCAACTGTCAGGCGAGTTTATGCCCCTCGGTTTTTTGTCTCATCACGACAAAGATTTGGAGTGACGGACCTTAAAACCCCCTCGGCGTGTCACAGCTCTTGGGTCTTAGACAGACCGTATTATAGCTCTCAGGTCTTGAATGGACTGTGTTATGTCTCTTAGACAAATCAGTGTTACAGCTCTATTTTATTTAGAAAATAGCAGAAGAATCCATCTTTGCGGCATGAGGGCACGTCAATCCAAAGACGTGAAGAGAAGAGCCCCCCAGCATGTGGGGGGAGCCCTTGGGCGCCTCTCTTTCTGTGTTTTCCTTCCCCTGGGCCTGCCCTGTGCAAATTGGGCTTAACCAGGAGTACTGTTNACGTCAATCCAAAGACGTGAAGAGAAGAGCCCCCCAGCATGTGGGGGGAGCCCTTGGGCTCCTCTCTTTCTGTGTTTTCCTTCCCCTGGGCCTGCCCTGTGCAAATTGGGCTTAACCAGGAGTACTGTTCTGCCTGAAGTCCTCACTCTGGTCCTCAGACCTTCATTTGACCTTCCTCTGTTCTATTTTTGCAGGCTTTTCCCTTCCTTGCCTTTTAGCCACTTCCATTTTGGACTCCTCTTCCCTATTCTAACTACCTAACACAACTAAAGAGAAGGCAATGGCACCCCACTCCAGTACTCTTGCCTGGAAAATCCCTTGGATGGAGGAGCCTGGTAGGCTGCAGTCCATGGGGTCTCTGAGGGTTGGACATGACTGAACGGCTTCTCTTTCACTTTTCACTTTCATGCTTTGGAGATGGAAATGACAACCCATTCCAGTGGTCTTGCCTGGAGAATCCCAGGGATGGGGGAGCCTGGTGGGCTGCCGTCTATGGGGCCACACAGAGTGAGTCAGACATGACTGAAGCGACTTAGCAGCAGCAGCAACAAAACTAAACTAAGTGAAGTGAAGAAGATTCATCGACTGTCTGGGTCATTTCAAAGAGGATAAAATATTGGAACATTAATGTCTGGACAGTTATGTTAATGAATTTTATGGCTTTTGTTTAGAACATTTCTAGTTTTGATCTGTGTTTTCTAGATACAGGGAAGCCGTTCCCTCAAGCTACTTACGACTTACAGCAATTTGGTAAACTACACCTATGAGTAGAATTGAAAACCTTTTATTTCTTCCTGGTCTCTCAGAAATTGAAGACTCTTGGTTTCTGAGCAGCCTTATCATGGGGACAGGAAAGACCATCTCCTGGCATGTGTGGCAATCTCAATATTTTGAGGACCTCAAGAAGAGAGAAGTCCTCCAAGGCAGAGCCTGATGGCAGGTCTTTGGCATGGCACTCCTGTCCTTGAGTGGCCTTTGAGGAATTCAGTCTCAGATTTCCTCTGAGGAATTCTACCACAGCCAGTTTGGAGGAGCCTATATAGTCAACTGACCAGACTTATTTTCCAAACAAATTAGTCTTAAATTGACTATGTTTGGCGGAGATGAGGGTCATTTTAGACAGAAAAGTCTATTTCAGCAGATATTAAATTATATTCTTGCTAATTGAGGTCTGTATTTATGAAAGCTATTGTGTTAGCCTCTCTTTTGCCCTGATGTTCAGGAGGAAAATAAAATTATCTAGTGAAGTTGTCACAGAGTAGAACTACTCATGATGTATAACTGCTTGCTTTAAGTATGCTGCTGAAAGCACATGTACAGTGGGTATGTAACAGTTCAGTATAAGGGATAAAATGAATAACCTCTAAAATGTTTCCTCATAAACATCAAAGCTTATTCACAATATCTGATCAGCTTTCCCCCAGTGTAGCTAACTAGGCAAATATAAAGGAGGCCTAGCATAGCAAGAAGGACACAATCCAAATCCAGGGCAGACAGGCAACTTTCACTGTGACTTCAAGGTTTATATACTTTAGCCTATGGAAAGGGGAAATGAAGGAAAAATCTTCACATGTGGAGGTGTGGGGAAGTCATTCCAGCTTCAATTCAGTTAAGTTCATTTCCGTCACTCAGTCGTGTCTGACTCTAATTTAAACTTTATTGACCAGCGTGGTCTGGTTTGTGGCCTATCTTGCATGCATTGTACATCTTCTCTGGCCATTGTGGAGGGGTGTGCCTTATCAATCGCTAAGTCATGTCCCACTCTGCAGTTTTATGGACTGTAGCCTGCCAGGCTCCTCTGTCCGTGGAATTTTCCAGGCAAGAATACTAGTGTGGGGTACTATTTCCTCCTCCAGGGGATCTTCCTGATCCAGGGATCAAACTAGCATCTCCTCTGTCTCTAGCATTGGCAGGTAGATTCTTTACCACTGAGCCACCTGAGAAACCGTTGTGGAGGGGAATGCATCTCAAACTGGAGTAACCTGTGGTTCAGACATCCAAGGTAAAACTAGGTGGCCTTTGGAGACATGATTTTTAATATGTTCCTATTATTACTGAAAACTTGGGTTTCTGGACTGTATGGCATACCAGGACAAAAACTATAGGCAGTGTGATATCTCAAAATGCAAGTACTGCTTTTATTTAGTTTAATGGTCATGATCTCCCTGTGTTGAACCTGTTAGATGCCTTACATTTCACCCCTAGTCTGAGTGAAGAAAATCTCCTCAAGGACTGGGAAGCAATCATGGCCTTATTGCAAAATGAGTCTAATTGTGGGATCCACAGCAAGATGCCACTGTCATCCTCTGTATTTCCATTGAAATTGATCCAGCTAATGTGACTATGTGGGGATGGTGAACAATGGAGGAAAAAGACTCTCATCATCTTCCTGTCCCACATGAATATTAGAAGGACCCCCTTCAGTAAATGCCACTGTACAACTGACTGCCCATGAGCACCCCAGAGCTATGCTGTGTAGAATGGAATAGGCTGACTTCTGGACACACCAGTCCAACTAGTGGGCTTAATTGTGTTTCATTTGGAAAGACCTAAAGGGATTCACTCCTAATAGCACCCAATATAACCTGGGTGTCAGACTTATGGTGACAGCTAACTCCTCCCTAGACTACCGGAATGTTCCTCCCAGAACTAGGACCTTCCCCTCCCCATGGGTGGCTCTGGGTTTGTGAAAACCACAGTTTGTCCAGAAGCTGCTGCCACTGACTCCCTCTCCATTGACCTGCTGAATGCTTGGCTCCCAAATTTGCCCTCATCCTGGTGACTCACCGCTCTGATCCTACTAGGTAACTTACTCTTGATATTATTTAGCTTCTGGTGTCTGTGTTGTATTTGGTGTATCTGATAGCAGTGCCCTTCTATGTACCTGATCCCAGGGATGTCTCAGAAGAGGGCCAGGCCACGACTGTAAGGGTCATGCAAGACACATAGGGGTGGAGCGTGTGATCAGGCCTCCCAAGATGGCTGTTCTCTTGCTCTCTATACATCCCCTGCTTGACCAGTCCCTGCTTCACCTACACCCACTCACATGACTGACCTTCCATGTATTGCCCCCTGCCCCATCCAGTGTTTTTCCTAACCTTTAAATTAGAAAATCTCCACCTGATAATAGCTTAACAAAGAGGGAGTGAGGGTTGTGCTCTTCTGCTCTTTCCCTGGTAACCCATGAATCAACCTGCAGTCAATTTCTCCTGAAACTAACTGGTAACCTTCCCCTCCCTCCTGGAGTAAGGACCATAGCTAGTCATGTCCTGTTCACTTCTGCTGCATTTGGTGGGTTGTTGCCCCAGGACTTTGCTTCAGACATGTAAGATCCTCCATCCCATCCATTAAACCATTGATGTCTGTTGCTGACTCTGAGCTCTGTCTTCAGTCTTGAAGCTGGGCAAGTACAGGCCTTGTAGGCCTATGGGGTACAGTCCAACAGCCACAAGCTAAATGAATCCATATGTCCATTTAATGAATCCACTAAATGAATTCACCTTAGTCCACTGAAGTTCCACCTGTTAGAACTCCTACTTTGACAAAACAATAAGCAGTGCAGCATAATTAAAGTCAAAGCTTTTCAGCTGGGGCAAAGCCAGATTTTAGTTAATTTCCAGAAATTTTTATAATTTATAAGCATGGGAAAATGTCAAGTGCTCCTTCAACTTTTATTCCTGCAGGTAAGTGTTGTCTAGAGATTTGCTACATCTTCCATATCTTATGTGGGTATCTTATGTATGTATCTTTCATGTTTTATGTGTTTTTATTAGTCAAGTTTCTCTAAAGGAACATTACATGTGACTATGAAGGGTGAGAAATCTTATCTGTAGTTTCAAAACTGGATATTCAGGAATGTCAGAGTTTGCAGATCTGAAAAATTGACAGCCAGTGGTATAGACTCCTGTCTGGGTGGGAAGCCCTGAGAAGCAGGAGTGCAAGGGAAGAAGTTTGATGTCTAGGCTCATGTGGTCAGGCAGAAAGTGATTTCAACCTTCCTTCCTTCTTCTTGTTCTCTTCAGGCCTCAAGATGCTTATATGATGCCCAACCACACTGGGGAGAGCAATCTACTTTACTTTGTCTACCAATTCAAAAACGGGTCTCATTTGGAAACACTGTCACAGCCAAACCTGAAAATGATATTTAACTAGATAGCTGGACATCCTGTGATCCAATCAAGTTCATATATAAAACTATCAGTGTTCCTTTACATTCAGCAGGCAAATTTAAAACAAAGTATATACAATGTATCCATACTTGGTTTTCTGTCAGTATCTACCTTAAATAAGACTCAAACAAACAAAATCATAATCATAATGGTAAGGTGTTCTTTGTAGATTCTATGCAAGTGTAATGGTGTGGGTGTTCATACCATGTAAGTAATGACTATTCTGCATTATGTCAGTTGCTCTGCACATATCTGGCAAGAAAGGAAATCATAATGACATAAGTTTACATAATTATTAGTTGCTCGCAAAGAAAATTCTCTGACAGAAAGGAAAGGAAAGAAGGCAAAAATCACCCCTACTTCATCACACCCTAAAATACATTTATGTTGACACAGGTGCAGATATATTGTTATCTAGGTCCCATTCTTTCGGAGAAACAGATATCATCAGCTTGAAATTAAAATAAGTCCCTAAAGATAATTTAATATAATCAATGGTATTTTCTGAATGTAGTAGTTGTTTCCCTGTGGTATTTGTAACTGTCTCCTCTGGACATTCTGCTGACATATTTAGCCTTAATTGGCTAAGCAAACATATTTGTGAAATGTCTTATTATCAGACTAATTATTATTGTTGTCAGTGATGTGCCAAGCATTGTACTAATTGCTTTGTCAATCTCCCTCTCTCTCCCTCTCTCGCTTGCTCTCTCTGTATCTGTATATATATATGTGTGTGTGTGTGTGTGTATATATTCAAACTTTAAACCTGAATCCCTTTCTATAATGGTCCCTTTACAAAAATTAGTCAGTGATTTTGTGACTGAATTAGGAAAATCTTTGTTAAAGTAGCCCAGATAATTCAATTCACTAGAAAATTCACTTTTTAAAATTTTAACTGAGGATTTAATTTTTTTTACTAGACCAGAAAAAAACTTTAATTTTTAAAGTTTTAAGGACGTTTCCAAAACCTACTAGTAAATTGAAATGTATCAGTTTAATCATAATTATCAATTATTATGTATCATATTCTAATTACTGTATGTATAGATGTTGTATATTTTAAATATATATTTCATTTCATTTTATCTTCTCAATGATATTATAAGGTAAATATCTAGAATTACAGAGTCCTAAAGTTGGAGATGGTATTATATGTCTTCAGTCATCCTCTTCATGAAGGATCATGTCTTTTGATGTGTGTGCAACTCATTCAAATCATAAAATCGCGTTATCCTTTTCTATACAAAAGAACTTATATATGTAGATACAAACTGTCTCTTTTTAGCATTTGCTTCACTAAGATGAGTGCATTCAGGTCCTTTGGGGTTCTTAATAGAACATTTATTCTAGAGTTTTCACCTTCTCAGATGCTCTCACATGTATATATCTGAATGTATTGCTATCTTTTTAATCATGGAGCCCCAAATATTGTGTACATCACTTTCTCTGAAACCATTTGGTAGACTGAGATAAGAAAAAATGTGAAACCATTACTTAAAATTTTATTTCACTCAGGGAATTCTTGTCTCAAACTAGTTAAACTGCATTTCCAGTCACTTCTTCACTTAAAGAGTAAAATCCCTATTTTTAATTCTTTTCTGCAAAGCTCCAGCTAAATATGCATCCTGTCATCTCCTCTGAACTCATCTTTCTTGATTATAACATTTTAGCATTCATCTTCTCCAGTAAAAAGAAAAACAAGCCAACCCTGAAAGAGCCTCTCTTTTCTCTCATTTTTTCCATCCTTGGAGGTGGAACACTGCTTCAGTGGCTCATTAAAATGCATATTCTTCTCCTGGCTATTCAGGATTCCCTGATCCTGCTGAGCCTAGTCATCACCTGCCAGGTAAATTCTCTCTCTGTGTCCCTGGGAAACTCTCCATTATTTCTGCAAGGTCAGGTTTTTCCTATCGTTCCCAATCATTCTTCTATTTTTGTGAAAAATAAGCTGTTCTCCTTGGCATTTCTTTGTGATCAAACTCATGTTTTGTTATCAGAGAAAACCAGGCAAAGCATCCTGTATTAATCTAAGGTGTCTATAAAGGCTTAATATTAAAACAGTTTACATTGTTCAGGTGGGACACTTTGGAAAGCATACCCTTTCTACATGCTCCCTTCACATGTTATAGTTGCCCAGATATATAAAATGAGCTACTGGCTTTTTGTGTCTATCATGAATTTTTTTTTCATTAGTAGAACTTAATGTTTTCCAAAAAGCAGATTGAGCCCTATAACAGGTCATTATAGTAACTTAATGGATTCTAAGAAATTTTTAAAATGAAATAGAAACAAAAGAACATATGTGAATGCAGCACACACAGTAAAAGTAAATGCATATGTATCTGCAAGTGTACACTGGGTTGTGATATCAAATGGATTTTTTATAGTTATCACAGGAAAAATGTTTCAAAGCCACCAATTTAGCTGATTTCTTTGGAACACCCCTATTAATTGTGTTTCTCTCTCTTGCTTTTAAGTTTTATAGTTCTTCTAAGGATCTTGATTATCCTCTGTGTTTCAAAGTTAGACAACTTGGGAAATAAAAGAGCAAGATGCTGAGATACCTTCTGTCGAGTATTCTGAAGTGTATGCGATTCCAGAAATTCTAAATTCCACATTCCTCCTTTCCTGCTCTTTTCTGAGGTGAAGCAGTTTCTGGAGATTCTTATAAACCTGTTTCAAAATGTACTCCTATGAGATAAGTAGAAGACAACACGTTGCTCACTTTGGTACAGAATTGGCTTCATGAGAATAATACATGCGTCTAAGTTTCCAATGAAAGACTTTGCTGTCATTTCTTCAAGCTCTCTGGCTTCTTCTGGAGACCACTACTCTAAGCAGGAGGAGTCTATGAACACATGGTTTCATTTAAGAATGGGAATATTGAGTGCATTGGGAAATAAAACCACCTAATTACGGTCAGAGGTCTGCACTTTGAATTCACCCTTCTCTTGTATTTACCTTTACACAGAATCTGTGTGTAAATGTATCACAAAGTGCTTTATAATGTAATGACTTGATGAGAAAATGACATCCCCCCATATCAAGTGACCTGACAGAGTAGCTCTTTTCCTACTTTATATGCCTATATGATCCTCATATCATCACATTTTAACATGTAACACTTTAGCATAACATTCAACGCTAGAGTAGAATTTCTTCAAAAAGTGTCCTGTGGGGAACAAAGGACAAAACCATGACCTTTTCTTACTAAAAGCGTTAAGTGCTGGATTTTCAAATGAAAATGGGTAATGATTGTGCTGTCTATTCATGTTAGAACACATGATTAATTTTCCTACATAGTGTGTACTTAGCATTAAATAGATTCAAGGACTCTGGGGTCCTTGGTATTTATTAGTGATTTCTCTTGCAAAATCTGTTGTCCTGAAGAGACACACTCCATTTAGAAACTGGGATTCAGCAAAGTTAAAATCTCTGCTTTTCAGAGTATCACACATCTTATTTTTAGTAAGAGAGGCTAATCTGTGTGATTATCTCCTTCCTCCCCTTCTCCCTCCCACCCTCTCTCATCCTCAGTACCAACCTTGGAATTACTCTCTATCACTTACCAGTGTGTTAAGATGCCTCTCACATTTGAAGAGCTGTTAGGAGCTGCAGAGAGGAAAGAAATAGGTGTAGACTGGGAGAGCGCAGTGTGAAGATTCTATAGAAAAGTGGTTGCTTACAGGAAACTCAGAAATAATGAGTTTGATAAACTCTAGCCCAGATCTGGCTCCCTCTAAACAAAAATAAGTCAATATTGGGAAAAATCTCATAAAATAAACGTTCTTATACTATGAGCTTTTGATGGCTTACAGGCTAAAATTAGTCTCCCCCTAAGTGACTATTAACTGTTTTAGAGAGGTCNAAACTCTAGCCCAGATCTGGCTCCCTCTAAACAAAAATAAGTCAATATTGGGAAAAATCTCATAAAATAAACGTTCTTATACTATGAGCTTTTGATGGCTTACAGGCTACAATTAGTCTCCCCCTAAGTGACTATTAACTGTCTTAGAGAGGTCTTTGGGTGGTGCTCACTTCTCCTTCGGAATAGGTCATTTACTATGACCTCTGAGTTCTACCCCTCTGCTGCTGCTGCTGTGTGTTGACCCTTAGGAATGAACTGATCTGTAGCATTTAGTAAGCATTTCACTACTCCCCACCATGAGCTCAGTGGAGGAGATCCCTGTTTCCACTTTTCAACTCCATCCAAATGTAAAGAAATCTTCTTTCCATGAACTTACTGTTGTAAGCCCAGAGTCTCCTTTCTCATGAAAGGTAGAGAAAGGTGCCTTTCATTTACTGAAAGGTAGAGGTAAGTGACTGAAAGATAGTGATAAGGAGATACTGGAGTGGGTTGCCATTCCCTTCTCCAAGGAATTTACCCTATTCAAGGATGGAATGCAGTCTCCTGTACTGTAGGCCTGTTTAACATCTGAGCCATCAGGGAAGACCAGAGATAGGGGAGGGACTTGCTCCCTGGACTTTCATTTTTCTGCTATAAGACTGACCTCAAGATTTTTGCCAAGGAAACATTTTATTCCTTTTAAGAAAATCTCACTTCTATCCATAATCATTCATGTAATTTTCTGACATTAGTACTTCTACTGAACTTATTATTTAATCAGGCTTAAATAAAATTGCCTATGGAACATCAAAGTACAATTTATGTAGAACAAAATAAGCTAATCCCAATTCCTTTTCAACGTCTTTGTATCAAGCTTACAAATATTTGGCGGATCTTGATTCACTGTGGTTCACTCAGCAGGAGTCCACTATTATGGAATTTATGGGCATTGAGAAGTAGTTGGTTTGATATTTGCTTGTTTGTTTGTTCTCCAAACCATGAGAAACAGATGTTTGAATCCAAAAGTTAGAAATGCTCTGCAAGAGATATTAGTCTGATAGATAGCTTTATCTGAGCCCTTTTGAAACAAACTCATACTTCCTTATATAAAATTTTCACCTACTTGTTTAGGCAGATTTTCAACAATTGGTCTCTTGACAACATTTTTAAGTTTAGCTGAATTTTGCTGACTGAAAAATATCAAATTCTTAACATTTAATAATTTTAAGTGGAAATAATGTCCAGGCAATAGTTCTAAAATGAATTACTCAGGATTCTCATTGTGATTTTTCTCAACCTAGGAAATCAATAAAATAACTCCTAGGATTTACAAGGAATTATGGATTCTTATCAACTATGAACTTCATGTGTTGTGAAGAATCGAAGAAATAGCAGAGATTAATGGAACCCCCAGGAAATACAACAAGTACATTTTAACCAATAAATTCATATGAACCTTTATGAAGTAGCTAGGATAACTGATTTAATATTGATTTTCATTTCCTTACTCTAAAAAAAGTATAGAAAAGGCTTGAGAACATCCAAAAGGAAAAAGAAAAAGAGCAAAAAAAAAAAAAACTGTCACTGACTATATACATGCATTGTTTTTGTTAAGTCATGCTAAATCAGTCCTACTCCTTGTGAGCCCATGAACTGCAGCATGCCAGGCTTGCCTGCTGCTACTGCTGCTAAGTCGCTTCAGTCGTGTCCGACTCTGTGCGACCCCATAGACGGTAGCCCACCAGGTTCCCCCGTCCCTGGGATTCTCCAGGCAAGAACACTGGAGTGGGTTGCCATTTCCTTCTCCAATGCATAAAAATGAAAGTGAAGTCATTCAGTCGTGTCTGACTCTTAGCGACCCCATGGACTGCAGCCCACCAGGTTTCTCCGTCCATGGAATTTTCCAGGCAAGAGTACTGGAGTGGGGTGCCATTGCCTTCTCCCGCCAGGCTTGCCTATCCTTCACTATCTCCTGGAGTTTGCTCAAATTCATGTCCATTGAGTTGGAGATGACATCCAGCCATCTCATCCTTTGTCACCTCCTTCTCCTTCTGCTCTCACTCTTTCCCATCATCAGGGTCTTTTCCAGTGAGTCAGCTGTTCACATCAGTGGCCGCATCAGTGTGTTGGAGATTCAGCATCTGCCCTTCCAATGAATATTCAGGGTTAATTTCCTGTAGGGCTTCCCCTGTAGTTCAGCTGATAAAAAATCCTCCTGCAATGCAGGAAACCTGGGTTCAATCCCTGGGTTGGGAAGATCCCCTGGAGAAGGGAAAGGCTACCCACTCCAGTTTTCTGACCTAGAGAATTCCATGGACTGTATAGTCCATGGAGTTGCAAAGAGTTGGACAGGACTGAGCGACTTTCACTTTCACTTTTCCTGTAGGATTGACTGGTTTGATTTCCTTGCAGTTCAAGGGACTCTCAAGAGTCTTCTCCAGCACCACAAAAGTTCAAAAGTATTAATTTTTTAGTGCTCAACCTTCTTTATGGTAGAACTTTCACATCTGTATGTGACTACAGGAAAAACCATAGCTTTGACTATATGGACCTTGTCAACAAAGTGATGTGAGGTCTCTACTTTTTAATATGCTATCTAGGTTTGTCATAGTTTTTCTCCAAGGATCAAGTGTCTTTTAACTTCATGGCTGCAGTCACCATCTGCAGTGATTTTGGAGCCTGACAAAATAAAATCTGTCACTACATAAACACATAATACATATTTTTGTGGGAGAGGGTTTTTGTCTTTTATACTGGCTATTATATGTACATTAGTACAAACTCTCAGCAAAAAAAATTGGCAGTTATTAAAATGTTAGCATATATCACACCTTTTCAACCAGCAGATGTATGTCTAAAATATATCCAAAAGAAACCATCATGGTTATGTGTAAAAATCTAGCAAGAAGAATTCAGCATTTGTAATTTCCATGAGAGCAGAACATGTATCAGTTTTGTTTACCAGTGTATCTTCAGCGCCTTACATGGTACCTAACAAACACTCGGCTGACAGACAACCTATATTTCCTCTATGTATAAATGGACAAATAAATTAATGCCTACAAATAAATGATTTATTCAGGATTGATAGCATTAAATGTTGAGAATATTAGTGAATGAAAGAGTCAAAGTAAAGGAAATCATGGTTAAAATATAACAAACACTTTTTCAAACAAAAATGAGATATTGTAACATATATCTAATAGAAATTCTAAAAAGAGAGAACAGAGATAATAAGATAAAAAACTAAAGCCAATATTTAAGGAGATAATAGTTATGATTATCCAAAATTGATGAAAAAACAACAAAGGATTAATAAAAAATAATTCACACAAAGACATAACATAGTAAATCTTTAGAAAAACAAAATCAAATAGCAAAATCATGAAAGCGTCAGAAAGATTAAAAAATGCACACTTCCTTTAGAATACTAAAAATACAACAGGAGAAAAGACATATATACAAAAAGAATATATGATTTTACATATAGTACATGTGAAAACCTAGCCAACAAGTACTTAACATAGCTGATTACAGAAAGAAAAGAAAATCTGAATAAACTTCTAACCTTTCAACAATGTGAATCCATAGCTAAAAATCTACCCTTGTTATTAATACAAGATCTAGATATATTTACAGGAAAATTCTTCCAAACTTTAAAGAAAAGGATAATTTAAATTTTAAATAAAATACCAGAGAGAATAGAAAAATGGGAACTATTCGCAAATAATTTTATGAGGCAAATATAAAATTGATGCTAAAGCAAGGCAAGAATAGTATGAAGCAGAAAGTTATAGCCCAATAGTATCTGTAAATGTCAATGCAAAATTCCTAAAATTAAAATATTAGAAAGCCATATATTTATCTCAATAGATGCAGAAAAAAAAATCATTTGATGAAATTCACATCAGTCATAAGAATTTTCATTCAACTGATTTCTATATGTTGATTTTGTGTCCTGCAACTTTAGAATTAATTTATTTGCATATTCACTTATTAATTATTTCCTAAATAATATAAGTAAGATTTTGGTAGAATCTTTATGGTTTTCTGTAAAAAAGATCAAGGACAGCTTTGTTGGTTAGAGTATTCTGGCTGAAAATGTTTTTTCTTTAAGCACTTAGGATATATCATCACACTCTCTCCTAGCCTGTAAGGCTTCTGCTGAGAAATCAAATTATAGCCTTATTGGGATTCCCTTTAATATGCTCCCAGGTGACTCGGTGGTATAGAATCCACTTGCCTATACAAGAGACACAGGGGACATGATTCGATCCCTGGGTCAGAAAGATTCCCTGGAGAAGAAATTGGCAACCCACTCCAGTATTCTTGCCTGAAAAATTCCATGGACAGAGGAGCCTGGCAGGCTACAGTCCTGGGATCACAAAGAGTCGTTCACAACTGAACACACATTTTATATGATACATTTTTTTTTTCCTTGCTACTTTCACAATTCTCTTTGTCTTCGATTTTTGAGAGCTTAATTATGACTTGTTTCAGGGAAAATTTCTTTGGTTTATCTCTGTTTGAGCATCTTTGAACATCATGTACCCGGATGGTCATCTCTCTCCCCAGATTTGCCTTGATGTTTGTGTATTTGACGTTGTAGTCACCTCTTCCAGCATTTTTGGACCAGCTTCAGTGGGGAAAGACATTCATCTGAAGGTGACTGTAAGAATGCCAGCTGGACTGGATGTTATGCCTTTGGTTGATGGCAAGGCATGGTGGTGTAATCTTCCTGCAGCTGTATCAGCTGAAGTCAACATCAGTGCAAACAGCAGGAGGGTCTTTTGTGGCCAAGACCATGGAATGTGAGTGGCAGTGGTATCCAGGGCTATTAGGCTCTGTAGAGGCTACGACTGCTAGGCTTTTCCTGTCTTCGTTTTTGCCTGTGAGAGTAAATTCTAGTTGAGGAGGTTTCTTTTGGCACCTGGTCTGGCATGCTGGCACTTACAGCAACAGCAGAGCTGGGCTCCTGGGATCAGGTGCATGCAAAATTACAGCAGCCCCTGGGTCCCGGGGAACACATAGGCGCACTTACTGTGGCAGTGGTCCTGGTGTCTGAGGTGTGAATGTGTGCAGATCTCCCATGAAGCGAGGGTCTGGGTCTGCAGGGGTTACTGCAGTGACTCTGGCCAGGATAGTGGGAAGCAGCAGCAGCAAGGGCCCTAGGATGACAGATGTAGCACTAATTTATTTCTCAAGTATTATTTTGTTTCAGAAATCCTCTAGCATTTTTATAATTGTTTTCCAAATTGTTTTAAGGAAAACCACCATTCTTTTGATCCTAGTGCTGCAATATGAATATTAAACACTTTCTTTCATTATGTAACCACAGTGCCAATGATCACATCTAACAAAATGATTGTATGTCCTCTAGAATCATCAAACAAGCGATCTATATTCAAATTACTTGATAGTCATAAAATCTTGTGAGATCTTTTTTTGACTCAAGATCCAAAAGTTCCTGTGTTGCATTTGAGTGTTGTATCTCTTAAGTGTATTTTTTAATTAAATTTATTGTTTTAAGATAATTGTAGATTTGCATTCACATTCATAATGTAGAGAGATTGTGGGTCATCTTTACTCTCAGTGNTGAATAACAGAAACCTAGTAATATTTCTTCTTTTTTTTTTTTAGCCACCAGGGTGGCATATGGGATCTTAGTTCCCCAACCAGGGGTTGAACCCACAGCCTCTGCAGTGGAAGCATGGAGTCTTAACCATGCGACTGCCAGGGAAGTCCCGGCAGCTTAGGAATATTTCTAAAGGGTGAGGAGTGGTTAGCCATATGTCTCCTCATTGGCAAAATTACAAGTATGCTTTTAGGAGATAATAATAACTCAGAAAATGAATACCATGTATTTTATTTGTACAACTTCCTCATCTGAAAATTCACTTTGCCTTCTTTTTCAAATCTATCAGCATCATTAAACATCTTTAAAAGATGAATGCTTGGCCTGGATCCTTTATCTACAAAAACCACGAATACAAGATCAGAATCACTTACCAGGAGGGCAAACCTTTTCACATTCATCCTGCGAATTAAATCTGTTTTCGTTTCCACCGCAGCCTCCATACCAGAATCTGGCGCAGTTTTCAGTTACGGAATCATAGTACCACTTTAATACAAACTCTCTGCAAGTTCCGCCGTCCTTTGGCAACTTACATATATCTTGAGGAACAAGATGGGGAAAGGGGATTAATGCGGATGTGTAAGTGATTCTGCTCCTCAAGCGAGGATCTGAAGGTCTAATCCCAGTGCTGTCAGAGAAAGAAAGCAGAAGCGTTTCCAGAAGGAAAAATTCCTTTACCCCCCCAGAGCCTCGATCTCTTTACTGTCAGGGGGACATAATAATCACCTACATCTTCGAGAGCAATAAATGCAATCCTATCAATAAAAGGGCTTCACAGACTGCACTTGGAATCTCAAATGTTGGCAACTACTGTCGGATGATTTCAGATGAAATGAATTTGTTTTCCCCTCTCCAATCACTGAGTCAGTTAGTCTACGGTTCTTTCGATGCTCAACCCCCAGAGAAGCAACCTAAATCTTAAAACCTTGGAGTTTTCTACTCCTTGGCAAAATAGCAATTATATTTTGTCAGAACACTGTTCAAAAACAAGACTCTCCATTTCACTACAAGCCAAGTTGATGAAAAACAAAAGTCAAAGTGGGAAAAGAAAATCCTTTATGAGTCTGTGCGAATATGCATATAAGTGTGTGTGTGTGTGTAGCTACTAACTCTGTGACCAGCCAAAGTCCACAAGCCAAAAGAAGTGCTAACACTGATGTAAAACTCAGGACAGTGAAAGTGTCACCTAGTAAAGCTATTTTGAAGACAGAAAAGCATTCTTTTGCCAGTTAAGGAAGTCTTTTATGTTTTGAATGCATTTTAAATGCATGCTTCTGATACAGCCCAGCTGCAGAGTGAAAGCTACATTTTCCACCATGCCTGGAGAGAAAAGTCTACAGTTCACACACAGTAAAAACTTCTATTTACAGAGTTTTTTTGGCAAACTCTAGATCGGGCTGGGAGAAAGACGCATTAACATTAATATCAACTGTTATCTGAAAATTTGAAAAATGTAAAACAAAGCCCCTGGAGTGGACAACGCTACTTGTTTATGTAACTAACATGTGTGAATCACTGCTCCCCCCTCCACACACACACACACACACACACACACCAGGCTCACATCTCCGGGGGCCTTCTCCCCAGCTGCAGGGGTGACAGGGGTGGTGAGCTTCTGCAAATGCTGGTTGATACCAAGAAGTTAAAGGAAAGACCTGGGTCTTCAGGCAGAAAACCAAAGCGTGGGTCAGCCAAAATGGGCCAGGCTTACAGGCCCAGGATTGAAGCTCAGAATTGGTCTAAGACACTGTCTGGTGACTCTGGGGAGGCTGTCACCCCTGCAGGAGGAAGGTGGCCCCACAATTACAGCATCTCTGAGTTGCAGACTTTTCAGAGGCCCAAAAGGCCAGCAATGCTACCCAGAGCTTTTTGAAGACCTGAGGAGGCCAGGATAAAGGGATGATAACTCACAAAACCAATGTTCCTCCTCTTATAAGTGCCAGCACTGGAGGAGAAGGCCTGGTTTAAAGGAAAGAGGGGACTGAGCAAAGTAAGACCATTCAGCCACAAACACACATCCCTTGTTTAGCAGTGGGTCCCCGTTAGTGTGGGAACCTGGGCAAATGGTCACCTCATCCCCTCCTCTTTCTTCCCTGCAGCATCCCCCAGGGGCCCAGGTTCGTTCCACATCATTTATTCAAAGTGCATTCCCGTCCTGGCCAACCGTGTTTAGCTCTTTAGGTCCTACTCCACTGTGCTCTTCTGAAGCAGACAAAAGTCTTCCAGATCCAAGGATGCCCAGCCTGCAGGCAGCCCTGCAGTAGAACATTGTTCCTGACCCACTGGCTTTCCCAGTGTCCTTTGATCCTCACTTTTGCTCTCCAGCACTAAACCACAGCTTTTGCATTCTACATCCTTTATTTCAGCAGGAGTCGCTGCCAAGACCTGTGAGGTTTACTAATGAAATATCAGGACACGACCACTCTGGACACACAGACACTTGAAGAACCAAGAGAAATAAGTCAACATGGGCCTCAGCAGTATCCAAAGACAAAATCTTGGGATTCTCCCTTTTTTTAATTAAATTGTACTGGAGTACAGTTGCTTTGCAATGTTGCATTAGTTTCTACTGTACAGCAGAGTGAGTTCACTACAGTACACATATTTGTTGCGTCTGACTCTTTGGCAACCCCATGGACACGTTGCCTCCCAGGGTGCTCTGTCCACGGGATTTCTGGGCAAGTATACTGGAGTGGGTAGCCCTTTCCTTCTCTAGGGGATCTTCCCCACCCAGAGATCAAACCCTGAAAAGTATGAAAGTGAAAGTCACTCAGCCGTGTCCGACTCTTTGCGACCCCATAGAATATAGAGTCCATGGGATTCTCCAGGCCAGAATACTGGAGTGGGTAGCCTTTCCCTTCTCCAGGGGATCTTCCCAACCCAGGGATGGAACCCAGGTCTCCGGCATTGCAAGTGGATCCTTTACCATCTGCACCACCAGGGAAGCCACAGATTACATGTATCTCCTCTTTTTAAAATTTCCTTCCCATTTAGGTCACCACAGAGCATGGAGCGGAGTTCCATAGTAGGTTCTGAGCTATACAGTAGGTTCTCAAGCATCAAAATGGGAGGATTTATGTTCTAACATTTTTCTGTATATTCTGAATTCTTCACAATGAGTATCTATTGTTTTATTACTAGAAAAAGGTATCTAAAACTGAAAACATGTTAAATTGGAAATTCTTGTCTTTTATCAGTTGAGATTTCTACAGTGTCTAAAAGTAGCATTTTTAAAGGCATCATCTTTGACATTTTCTAAGCCAGCAGTTTATCAATATTTAAGTACTTTCTTAAGCAAAATTGTGGGGGCTAAGAGGAGTGGAAAGTGTTTACGGTGCAGATATAAATAAGTGCAATTGTGTTCCTTATTAGTTTAATGGCTTCAAAACAAGAAGGTTTAATTGCCTTCAGACCAGACATTGTTGACATGATGTAAAGCGCTTCCAAACCTCTGAAGCAGATACAATTGGTGGGAATGAATAAAACTTTCCCATGTCTATATTTTGAGTACTGACTCAGAATTACCAAGGAAATATTTTCTGCATTTTTTACTTTATTTTAAATGTAATTGTAGCTGTATGTCAAATGTAGTTTCAGGTCTTGACCAATAGACTTTCACCTCATAAGACATTTATGCTTCACAGTAAAAAAAAATGCCAAATGCCCTTGGGGACCCCTCATAATTCAAACATGGTAGCTGACTTAGCTACCTTCTCATGCAGCAATAAACACACTGCCTTGAAGATGGCTATGTCTCTTCAACCAAGGAGAGAAAGTGTTTGTAGCTATTTAATGTACCTCAACTTGTGGGGTTAAGTTAGTTCTTTAAATTATTATCAACATAAAGTCATATATTTTCCACATCACATCATTTTATGGCAGCCAATGCTATATATTCATGGTGGAACACACAAATACTGGATTTCATCAAATCTAAGATACCTTAATTTTATGATGCATTACTGTTTTATATTCCACTAAGTACACAACATGTCATCAACTTCAAGTCACATTTCCATTTTGGAAGTACTACAATGGGAAAATCTGTGCATCTTAGAATCAGTAAAGTAAGCAAAACATGGGTGAACTTATTTCCTTCTGAGCTGTGTAACTGACCCAGAAATGCCTGTTCAGACAAAACACGGTCATTTCTACAGACTGCTAATTTCTAGAGTAACTAAAATGAATGCTACAGATTTTGTTAGTTATTTGACTCCCTTTTGCACTGAAGCATCTAGGATTCATTATATAATACTAAAAAAGCAAATTTTCTGAGTGGTTTTTTTTTTTTTTTTTGCTGTTTGAAACCTTCAGTCTTTGCTTTACTAATCATACACATATAGAATATCTCTCCAAGGCTTCTTCAGCCAAAAATAAGAGAAGGAGGAGAGATATGGTGACAGAAACCTAATACAAATGACAGCGTCCTCAAAACCAGCAGGAACAAAGCACGCTGCAAAAAATGCCTAGCATAGTCTGTGCTTTTTTTAAGACTGTGATAATCACTGAAAGATTCATTTAATTGCTACTAAATGCTATTTTCAGGCAGCAAATGCATCCCAGAAAAGTGGGTGTGTTTCTTTTAGATGCTGAGAAAAGCAAAAAGTGGGCAGGGATTTTTTTTCTTTTCACAGGGCTTGTTATATTTTGTTGAGGAAAAAAAAAAGCAATCATGGGGCTTCCCTGGTGGTCCAGTGGCTAAGAATCTGCCTGTCAGTCAAGAGGCCCTGGGTTCAATCCCCAGTCGGTGAAAGCTGCACATACCACGGAGCAAACAAACCCGTGCACCCCAACTCCCAAAGGCCACACACCTCAACCCCTGAAGGCCACACACCCCAACTCCCGAAGGCCACACACCCCAACTCCTGAAGCCCACACACCCCAGCCCCTGAAGGCCACACACCTAGGGCCTGTGCTTCGCAACAAGAAGCCACCGCAGTGAGCAGCCCACATGTCGTAAGGAAGAACAGGCCCCCACGCGCCGCTACTAGAGAAAGCCCACGCATAGCAGCGAAGACCCAGCACAGCAAAAATAAATAAATAAGCACGTCTTAAATAAAATGCAACAGAACGGGACGGTGTAGTGCTGCAAAGCCTGGAATGCTCGACCTTAGTGATGATGCTATCGGTCTGCTGCTGTAGTCAGCCTTCGTCTCAAACTGATGGCTTACTCACATTCCACCTCACACTGATGCCACACGTCACACGCCATGCAAAACAGGGCCAGGCCTCATCAGGGGAGACAAAGAATCCTTTCGCTAGGGTGTCCTCACGTTCTGGGCCTGGGTCTCACTTCTGGTAAAGAAGTATCTATTAAATGTGAATTTCCAAAGCGGCGAACAGTAACAAACGCCAACGAAAACTCAGGTAGTAGTACTGTCCAGTCTTCCTCCCCATCACTGGATTCCATGGATCAGAGACTTGTTCATTTCACAGGAATTTGGCCCACAGATTCCTGCACAGATTCAAACACTGGTCACCGTGTTCCCCAAACCCAGAGTGGCTAACTATGACAAAATTCTGTTCCCAAAGACAGAATCAAAATCTAGTAAATCTTTTACTCATGAGGTAAAAAAGGCCCACACACACAAAAAAAGTGTCTAGCATTTACTATACAAGAAAGGGCCACATCTCTGCAAGCACAAACCACGTTTCTAGTGAACTGGTGCTGCAAAAAAACAAAAAGAATCAAACTATATTCATGTTCACATAAAAATGCTACCTTTAAAAATGATACTTGCCTGAATTGTCTAGAAAATACAGGTTTGCAGAAAGAATGCATATTGTGGCAACTGATATTTAGATGTGAAATATACAAACAACTAGGGAGGAAGAATACAGTTACTGTACTTGTAAAGTTACTTATAAACGGTTATTTGCTGTTACTTCTTTTTCCTTTCTACCAAAACATGAATATTGTTAAAATGTCTTACCCCCTGGGGAAATTTCTAAAATGCCTTAATTGTATGGGAGAGAGGGAAGGGAGGCATTGGGAGGGAGGAAAGCAAGCTTCCATCTCCTGATCTGTTTATGCATTTTAAATTTATACATTCTAAAGTAAATACCCAATTAATTCCATTCAAGAAGAGCTTTCAAGACGGGGTATGTGTATGCGTGTGCGTGTAACTCCATATGTTCATGAGCAAATGTTTATTAAGCAACTTCTCCAGGCACAGCACTGTTTTGTTACTTGTGGGCTAGAGGTCACTTGTGCAGAAGCTTGTTAAGAAGAGCAAGTAATTTATACTTTCAGACAGCCTTGACTCACTGGGGGAAAATAGACATGCATGTGTGCGCGTGCACACACACACACACACACACACACACACGTGAAACAGCATTCAGCTCCTGGGGCTGAGGGTTCTGTACAGGTCAGAAGGAAGGAGAAAGGTTTGGGGTTCATACAAATCTAACTACCAGTCGTCACCTTGAAAGACACACAAGCGCCAGTTTTAACATCTCTTTCCTCTCTGCCACATGAAGAGGGGAGACCTAGCGTTGAAGGTGTGGACTGAGAACACCTTCCTACTTCTGAATCTGTGGCTCGGTCTTAAAAACAAGGCAGCCCAGCAAGATGCCTGTCTAAAGATTGTGTGGTTTGTATTAACTCAGCACTGTTTATATACTCTTATCCCTTCTGGACCACACATAAGAAGACCAAACACAAGCCCAGATCTCACTGTGCAATTTATTCCCAATTTTTTTCTCTCAACGAAGCATCAAATTTGCTAGAAGTTTCACATGCCCCACACTCTAGGAGGGGTGAAGTTACCCGCAAGTGGTGACAATACGCACAGATCTCAGGGCCTCTGAAGTCGGAATGCCATCAGTCCTGACCCCTGTCTTTGGTGAGACCCTAGTGGGTCCCTTACGGCTTCTCTGAACTCAAGCGCCATGTTGGGTGGGCTAGGGGCTGCAGAGAGCCCCCAGAGCAGAGACAAAAGCTAATCCATGGCCCCTTGATAATGAGCCGAAATCAAAGGGGTTGAAAAACTCTAATTTGAAAAGGTACATGCACCTCAGTGTTCACGGGAGCACTGTTTACAATAGCCAGGACATGGAAGCAACCTCAGTGTCCATCAGCAGAGAAACGGATGAAGATGTGGTGTATGCGCACAACGTAATGCGACTCAGCCACAAACAAAGACGGAGAGAAGGCCATTGCAGCAGGGATGGGCCCAGAGATGGTCTCACGGAGTGAACGCAGCCAGAGAAACAGAAACACCGTGTGATACCACCTCATGTGGAAGCGAAAATACGACACAAAGGAACTTATGAAACAGAAACAGCCTCACAGACAGACATAGGAAAGAAGCCTATGAACCCGAGGGGCATCACAGGAGAGAGGAGGCCAGGGAGGAGAGGTAGATTAGCAGTGTGAGGCTAGCAGATTCAAGCTACTACACATAAAACAGACAAGTAAGACCCTTTTGCTTAGCACAGGGGACTATATTCAGTATCATATAATAACCCATACGAAAAAGAATATATATGTATATCAGAGTCACTTTGCTGTACAGCAGAAACTAACAGAACATTGTAGACTATAATTCAGCTCTACTTCAGTAGCTCCGAATACATAGACTTCAATAATACATCTCAAAAGAGAAGGAAAAACAGAGGCACTGAGACTTCAGTTTCCTTCTACATCTCAAACCATCATGCCACATCCTTACTGCCATTTTCTCAGTCTAAGTTAAACGTCAGAACATTGGAAGTTTTTATAAAGTTTTTTAACACAACTCTTAAGAAGTTGAAACTGAATCATCCAATGTAACATGAGTTTCTGAATTATTCCCATACATTTATATCAGGAAAGAACTTGGAAAGCCCAGAGGAGACTGAAAAACACCTGGCTCTCTGATGCTGAGAAAGACTGAGGGCGGGAGGAGAAGGGGCGACAGAGGATGAGACGGTTGGGTGGCATCACCGACTCGATGGACATGTTTGCGCAAACTCCGGGGGACAGTGGAGACAGAGGGGCCTGGCGTGCTTCTGCTCCTGGGGCTGCAGTGAGTCGGACACGACTTAGCAGCTGAATAACAACTTCTATCACAGACCAGTTCCTAAACTGGTTTCCAAATATAAACTATTTTGAAACATTTTGCAGCTTTATAAGCAGTTGGTTTGTTGACCCTTATTCAACATCTATGTATGTAATAGTTTCATAATTCCTGTATTGACTTCATTATCGTCTAATAACTCTTTATGTCAAAAGTTATTATGGGTTATGGCTGAATTAAGAGATGATAGATAAATGTGAAAATACAGATGTAGATGTATACACATGTATACATGGAAGGGGGAAAGTCCATCAATGAATTAAAATACTATTCTAGTAAAAGACAAGACTCCTCCAGAAACAACTAAAAGAACCAAGTCCTATGTTTCCAAGCAGGCCCAAAGAGATGGAGGTGTGGAGGAGGAAACCACCCAGTCTCATTTAAACGCAGGTGAGCTAGGATACAGACTCTACAAGAAGGGTGAGGTGGAGAAACAAGGATCATTTTAAAACCTGCAATGGAAAGAGTAAAATGAGGAATCCTCACAGCTCAAAAACTGAGCGTGCCGCTGCTTCTGATGATACAGGACAAAGCGGGAAAGCACAGCTGCTTTTGCATCTAGGATCTACAAAAGCGGCTCAGCGCCCAGGAAATGCCTTTCACCCTAATCCATAACAGAAACAAACTCTGTAAAGAAATACACCTTCCTCCTCCTGACTGGGGCCAATAGGTTGTTGTTGTTCAGTGGCTAAATCCTGTCCAACTCTTTGTGACCCCATGGACTGCAGCACGCCAGGCTTCCCTGTCCTTCACCATCTCCCAGAGTTTGCTCAGATTCATGTCCATTTAAGTCAGTGATGCTATCTAACTATCTCATCCTGTGGAGCCAACATATTAATTTCAAAACTAACAAACTGTCCCCATAATTAGTGGAAAACCTTTGCTTTGGGGTCTATAAACCAGTAAGATATCTAAATCNATTCATGTCCATTTAAGTCAGTGATGCTATCTAACTATCTCATCCTGTGGAGCCAACATATTAATTTCAAAACTAACAAACTGTCCCCATAATTAGTGGAAAACCTTTGCTTTGGGGTCTATAAACCAGTAAGATATCTAAATCCCATGGAATTTGACTGTGGGATTAGTACCAATATCTTTGGCAGAATATTCTTAAGCAAAGCATATTGGCCATTTCAATAACCGTTTCCCACAGATGAACAATCACAGCTCACGTTCCCCTGGAGGAGAGGTTATGGGTCTCCCAGAGTTCCCCTGCCCAGGAACAAAAACAAGAAACAGCTGTCACTTCCAGAAACACGTCTAACTTGTCACAGATTTCACTTAGAGTGTGCACATGCTTGGCGCAGGCCCAGGAGAAGGGCAGGCTAGATTAAGCCAGGGTATATGCTGAGGGAACTGGGACCGGAGCAGCAATCCCGTGGGTCGCTTCCAAACCCGCGAATTTCATGGATTCCAAACTGAGCTGTCTCTTGTTCTTCTGAGTAGTTTCTTATTAAATTAAATCACTCAGTGGATGAAACCCTAGGCCGTGCTGCATCACAGATCACAAATAAACTCACGTCCCAAGATGAGGCACCGGGGAAATGACTCAGGGACTCATGAGTTCCTGGCTACAGTCCTCCAAAGCCGCCCTCGGTCAGCTTTTTCTAAGAACCTCGGGACAGGCAAGGTAAGCCACCATTTGGAACTTGGAATATGGAAGTTAAGACCAGGATGGACCACACAGAGCCACTTTGGAACATTCTCCATACAAGTCACTCCTGGTCTGAGAATTAGAACCCCAGCAGATTAAACTGTCTGGAAGAATTCTTTTTTCTTTTAAATAGTATAATTTACTGGACTTTCTCCTTTTAAGTATGAACGGGCCATGGAGTGCTGCTTTTAGCTCTGCTTTTGTTTTTAATGTTTGGCCTCACCACACAGCGCGTGGGATCCTAGCTTCCCAACCAGGGATCAACCTCGTGCCCCCTGCCATGGAAAGACGTGGTCTTAACCACTGGACCCACCGGCGTAGTCCCAAGCATGCTTTCTTGGTGCTGCAGTGCACCTAAGATTTTCAGTGGCTCACCTGCTTTACTCCCAGCCAACCGGTCTGCGCTCACCACTAGATTGATGGTTGCACTAGACGCTGATCGTTCTGTTTGCGGAGGTGGAAGCTGAATTTTCTCTGAAAAGGAAAAAGATTCACCCCTAGTAAGTAATTTGGACAAGTAAGAGACTGAGGCAGGCTTGCTTTTCTGGATCGTGTCTTAGGTGAGGATGGGCCACTGAGACACAGAGCCCCGGGAAGTCTCTACACAGGCGACTCCTGTCTGGTGTCTGCACGTCTGACTCATCTCATCAAGCGAACAGAGAGCCTCTGAACCTGGGACAGGTCCTCACAGTTTCCCCATAACTTCTGCTGTTTCCGTCCTAGGAAATAGCGCCCTGGGACTGAACGGTCTTCGGGCTCACATCTTTCTGCGCTGCATGGTAACAGATGGGAACTGCCCAGCCTCACGCATAGTTCCTTGATGTGAATGACACTGGTCCAGGAGGAAAGAGTGGGAGCCTGCCCCTCCAGGTCCCAGGAGCAGCAGGGGTGGAGAGGAGCCGGGGCTAAGGGAGGGGTACCCAGGAGAACTTGGGGGTGAGGCATTGTCCTGAACAGAGACCGGGAAAGCACGCACGGGCAAACCCCAGGGCAGCAGAGGCACCACGGGGCCCACACAGCAGAGGGCCGAGCAGGACTCCCTGGGCCCGGGGGAGGGGCACGCCGGTGCCCTCTCTGCAGGGCTGCGGACGTCCCGCGGTGCTGGGACGGTGCAGCTCCAAGGGCTCCCTGGTTACTCCCTACAGGGCATGACTCGGGGTGTTTTCTGTGCACTGAACACGGAAACGTGCTTTTGACGCTCAGGCACGGTGGGTGGCTGAGACCCAGCCAGGTTCCGTGGGCATATTTCTTCCTCCCTGGGAAGTGGCTACACTCGGGCCCCATGGATCAGGTTTCCTCCATCAAGTAGCCCAGGACCCCAGAGGCAGGGTAATAGTTCACAAGGAGCCCCGGGTTCTCTGTTGTTAATTTATCGAGTTGGGTACAAGCAGGATGTGCAGGATCTCACTGTACCCTTGCTGCTGTTTCTCAGGACGAGGTCCAGTGCGTGGGAATTGCTCCCCTGCCCGCCCCGTTTGATGTCCTGTGCAGAGAGGGGCACCGACTGCCCTTCAGGAGACCGAGCACTTACTTGTGCTGAAGCTGCCTTGGTAGACGGCTCTGACCTGAGACCTCAGGGAGCAGGTCACCGTGACGTGGTAAGTCTGCCCGGGCAGCAGGCCCCCGATGACGCGGTCCGTGACCGTGAGGTTCTGCCTCAGGACCACGGCCTGATCGTGGGCCGAGGTGACGGTGAGGTTGTATAAATAAGGGCTGGGCGGCTCGGGCCTCTCCCAGTGCAGCTTGGCGCTGTTCTCCGTGACCTCGGACACGTGGACCTCGCGAGGTGCCTTCACTGCGGAATAGAGACAGTGCAGGGAACATGAGGTACAGTATGCAACCCTAGGGCTTCCCTGGTAGCGCAGTGGGTAAGAACCTGCCTGTCAGGCCAAGGGACACAGGTTCGATCCCTGGTCCAGGAAGATCCCACACGCCGAGGGGCTGCTAAACTGGTGTGTCGCAGTTTCTGGAGACCGTGCACCTAGAGCCCACGCTCTGCTCAGGAGAAGCCGCAGCACTGAGACCCGTGACCCATAACCCAAGGGGGGGCCCTGCTCACTGCACCTAGAAGGTAGCCCTGGCGTCAGCGCAGACCCAGCGCAGACCAAATCAGAGATACACAATTTTTAAAATGATCTTCATAAAAAAAATCTTTAAAAAATTAATAAGAAGTAAAACCCTAAATGACTGTAACACATAGGCCAGAGATGAAATCTGAAAGACATGTACCAGTAGACAATTGATGAAGCTTAGGAGAGGCAGAGGAATAATTTCTCCTTTAAGCTCCTAAGAAAGACTGATGTTGTAACTACCAGCATATGTGAAATTCATAGTAATCAAAAATCTCATCATTAATCCACCAGGTATAATACTACCTTTTTTTTTTTTTCTGTTCAAAATCTAATTAAGAAGATAGTTTGAAAATGCACAGTCCAGCGTGCTTAATCTGAAATCTTCAAGACAGAATAAGCCCCATAATTAAGTCTATTAAATACACATCATGGAACTTCAGGGCATGACCTGAAATTCTTTGAAGGAATCCCTGCTCTCTCTCTGTTCATAAAATGAAGACAATGTCCACTTTTTCAGGAGTACATACATCCTGCCTTCACTTTTCAACTCAGTTTGTGACTCCAAAGGAACTTCTAAGTGTCTTCTTTGAGGGAAAAATAAAACAACACAGTCTGAGTCCCGTAAAGCCCGCCTGCCCCTGATAGTCTAATCCAGCCTGGAATGTACTCTTCCCCAGGGCAGTACCAGCATGCAGTCCAGCCTGCAGGGACAGACGGATAGTCTGGCTCTAACTTTCCTCTTTGCTAAACAAAATGCCCCAAGGCAACCACAGCACAAAGCCTGGGCTTCCTTTCTGTGGGTATGAGCTTCCCAGTGGGGACAAGGCTTGTAACTGCAAAGTTCCATCCAGAACTTTGGGGCTCACAGTCTGAGGGAGGGAGGGCTAGCTCCAGAACTAAAGCCTAGAAACATCTTTTTCACTGCCTAAGAGCTGACAACAGGCTTTATCCTTCTCTCAGTCCCTCAGCGGGGTCTAAAACTCTACATCGGCTTAGAACTTCTCCTTTAGCCTAAGACAATCGCATCTCCAGCTGGGGTGGGGGCTGGCTACATGCTAAATCCTGGAGAGAATGGGTCACTCCCGAGCTCACCTGGCGCAGGATCGGGGTTGGGGTGGGGGGCATGGGAGAACAGGCAGCAAAGGCAGGGGGATTTATTTCACTTGCTCTTTGCATGGAACTCATTAGCCTCGCAGGGTGTGCGGCAGGGGAGAGAAAGATTGCTTTTGAATACAGAAAATAAGCAATGTTCTGGTAATTCCATGCTCAGATCAGCACCTTTCAAGATACTGCATCTAGATGTCAGATCCCAGATGGAGGTCTGTGTCTGCTTTGCTTTGTAACAGGCTGCAGGGACAAGCCCTGGACACAGTAAAGAGAACAGCATGAGCTGGCGGCTTTCTTACCTGCGGGCTTAGCAGTGGCGGGCCTGCTGGCAGCCAGTTTGGCTGCCTGGGGCCTGGGGGCCTCGGACCTCGAGGCCGTGGATCTGGCAGCAGCAGGGGCTCTGGCAGGGGCAGGTTTGGCTGCTGCAGGCTTCGCGGCCGCTGCAGGTCTGGCTGTGGCTGTCTTTGCCGCTTCGGGCCTGGCAGCCACAGGTCTGGCGGCTTCAGTCTTGATGGCCTCAGCCTTGGCGGCCACAGGCCTGGCACCGTCAGTCTTGGTGGCCTCTGTCTTGCTGGCCTCGGGCTTGGTGGCCATGAGCTTTGCAGCCTCGGTCTTGGTGGCTTCAGTCTTGGTGGCCGTGGGTTTTGCAGCCTCGGCCTTGGTAACCACAGGCCTGGCACCGTCAGTCTTGGTGGCCTCTGTCTTGGCGGCCACGGGCTTGCTGGCCACTGGTCTGATGGCCTCAGTCTTGCTGGCCTCGGGCTGGGCACTGTCATTCTTGGGGGCCACGGACCTCCCAGCTGTGGGTCTCTCACCCACAGGTCTCACGGCAGCTGGCTTTGAGGCTGGCAGGTTCACCACTGCTATTGGTTTGGTGGTGGTGATCACTGGCTTTGTGGTGGTTACCAGTTTGGATGTAGGACTTGAAGTAACATTATTCGGAACATTTCTGTTAAAATATATTAAATGTTACTTTGACTCGTACATATTTTCTCCTGCCATTTAAAACAGACCAAGACATAATTCCATGTGCCGTGTAAAATTCGCTCTCTCAGCAAAACACATGCAGCAGTTTATATATATTACATATAATATTAATATTGCATATACTAAATGTGTCCTTTTAGGATCTGTGCCACAGAAAAGACATTTAACAGCATATAAAAAATAGAATTATTAAAAGTGAAACTTCAGTTGTACTAAAAATATACTTGTCGTCTCATTTTCAATTTATAAAGTAAAACCAGGGAGAGAGTAAAGAAACGAAAATAAATATTGTCATTATAATAATACTCATGAATAATGAATAACAAAAAAAAATTTAAATAATGCTCTACATTCCAGGAGATAGTGGAGCACAGAGAAGCCTGGCATGTTACAATCCATAGGGTCAGAAAGAGTTAGGCATGACTTAGCAACTGGACAACAACAAAGTAATTATAAAAACTGACCAACTGAAAAACACACCCCAAAACTAAGATCATTTAGCAGCTACTCTCATTGTAAGAAGGTATCCACTGAACAAGATGCTGCATCGAGCTGGAAAATACGAAGTCGACATGTAAGGTCAGTCCCAGGATTCACTGCGCATTTCTGTTTGTACTAATTTCTGTGTCTGTGGTTGTTTCTCTCACAATTAATTAATTTATTCTGAGTCCTTAAAAAGAATAACAACATAACCAGCAGACACGACAGCACAGACCCAATTTTGTTTGCTTCTTATGCTGAGATGATCATTATTGTTTTATAGAAGTGTTATGCTATACGGAGAAGGAAATGGCAACCCACTCCAGTATTCTTGCCTGGAGAATCCAATGGACAGAGGAGCCTGGTGGNTTTTGTTTGCTTCTTATGCTGAGATGATCATTATTGTTTTATAGAAGTGTTATGCTATACGGAGAAGGAAATGGCAACCCACTCCAGTATTCTTGCCTGGAGAATCCAATGGACAGAGGAGCCTGGTGGGTTACAGTCCATGGGGTCGCAAAGAGTCGGACATGACTGAGCGACTTCACTTTCATGCTATATGGAATATACAGTATATTTTGTTCAAGTTGCTATCATAAAACTTCAAACACTAGGTTGCTTTGTTCATTCTGTTTTCCTAAACATGAAGTTGAGCCAACATGATGGAATATTCGAGGGAAATTAGACAGATCATATTAAAAGGCTAGAAAAATAGAACCTGTGGACCTAGATCTAGCAGGATGAGTATCTAGCACCAGAGGAGGGTCACTGTTGGATTAGGAATGATTTTCAACTTACCAGGCTTACCACGCTTTTACCCTTATGGCAGAAAATGAAGAGGAACTAAAGAGCCTCTTGATGAAAGTGAAAGAGGAGAGAGAAAATGTTGGCTTAAAACTCAACATTCAGAAAACCAAGATCATGGCATCTGGTCCCATCACTTCATGGCAAACAGATGCGGAAACAATGGAAACATTGACAGACTTTATTTTGGGGGGGCTCCAAAATCACTGCAGACACTTTCTCCTTGGAAGAAAAGCTATGACAAACCTAGTCAGCATGTTAAAAAGCAGAGACATTACTTTGCTGACAAAGGTCTGTCTAGTCAAAGCTATGGTTTTTCCAGTGGTCNGGTTGGATGGCATCACTGACTCAGTGGACATGGGTTTGGGTGGACTCCAGGAGTTGGTGATGGACCTGGAAGCCTGGTGTGCTGCGGTTCCCGGGGTCACAAAGAGTCAGACACAACTGAGTAACTGAACTGAATATCTTTAGCTAAGTTAGGATGGCAGGCTGAACATGCTATGAATGTGTACCTATAGAGTCACATTACCTGTTACTTTATCATGTACTAGAGTTTACTTGTTATAACATCATTCTTTTAAACTTTTAATTATACATTTAAGAAATTGCTTATTGCATTTAAAAATATCTCAAATTTGCTTATATTTGTCTTTATTGTGTATATTATTTGCTGCTGTTACCATGTATTTTAGCATGAGATCATTTAAAATTTTTCATTTAGTTTCAGTTCAGTCATTCAGTCATGTCCACCTCTTTGTGACCCCATGGACTGCAGCACACCAGCCCTCCCTGTCCATCACCAACTCCTGGAGTTTACTCAAACTCATGTCCATTGAGTCAGTGATGCCATCCAACCATCTCATCCTCTGTTGTCCCCTCCTCCTCCCGCCTTCAGTCTTTCCGAGCATCAGGGTCTTCTCAAATGAGTCAGTTCTTTGCATCAGGTGGCTGAAGTAATGGAGTTTCAGCTTCAGCATCAGTCTTTCCAATGATTATTCAGGACTGATTTCCTTTAGGATGGACTGATTGGATCTCCTTGCAGTCCAAGGGACTCGCAAGAGTCTTCTCCAACACCACAGTTCAAAAGCATCAATTCTTTGGAGCTCAACTTTCTTTATGGTCCAACTCTCACATCCATACATGACCACTGGAAAAACCATAGCCTTGATTAGACCTACCTTCATTGGCAAAGTAATGTTTCTGCTTTTTAATATGCTGTCTAGGTTGGTCATAACTTTTTTTCCAAGGAGTAAGCATCTTTTAATTTCATGGCTGCAATCACCATCTNTTTCCAATAATTATTCAGGACTGATTTCCTTTAGAATGGACTGATTGGATCTCCTTGCAGTCCAAGGGACTCTCAAGAGTCTTCTCCAACACCACAGTTCAAAAGCATCAATTCTTTGGAGCTCAACTTTCTTTATGGTCCAACTCTCACATCCATACATGACCACTGGAAAAACCATAGCCTTGATTAGACCTACCTTCATTGGCAAAGTAATGTTTCTGCTTTTTAATATGCTGTCTAGGTTGGTCATAACTTTTCTTCCAAGGAGTAAGCATCTTTTAATTTCATGGCTGCAATCACCATCTACAGTGATTTTTGGAGCCCCCCAAAATAAAGTCTGTCACTGTTTCCACTGTTTCCGCATCTATTTGCCATGAAGCGATGGGACCAGATGCCATGATCTTAGTTTTCTGAACGTCGAGCTTTAAGCCAACTTTTTCACTCTCCTCTTTCACTTTCATCAAGAGGCTCTTTACCGTACTCCGTTACAAATGGCTAATAACCAGAATAAAAAGGAATATGAGATCTAATTAGTAATCTGTTAGTACAAGTTATACACTCTATGATTCCTTTATATACATAGGTTTTCATGTAGCAAGTAAGCATAGTTTATAAATTAAATGTATTATAAGTTCTTTTTGTTTGTAGTTTTGTAGCAGGCTAAGATTAACTTTTATTAGAATCGTTATCATTTCTTAGAAATTCTGTAAAGAGGCAAGGTATGGGAACTGAGTCTTAAGTTCAAGTCACATCCTGGCTCATTAATTTAGTGTTTTAGGCAAGTCCATTTGATCATTTAATCTTTCATTCAATAAATAAGTATTTTTATTCAAAAGCCCAGTCAGTGTCTATACTTTCCACTCACAGTGGGGAATAAAGACAAACGACTGGTCATAACTAAGTGTGATAAATGCTGCGATGGGGAAGAGCCATGAGCACACAGAACAGCTCTCACCCACTCACGGTATCAGCACTTCTCCTTTGTAATACTTACCATATTTGTAATTAATTAGTCAGCTGTGTAGTTATTTGTGTCTTTCACCCCAACTCAGCCATAAAAGGACAGACTTTCTGTCTTGTTTCCTGCAGTATCCCCAGCACTTTGTGGAGTTCTTTGTTTCTAGATGAACTCATAAATATTTTTTGGAAAAAAAGGAAAGGTAGGCATTGCTTATGGAGGAAGTGCTATCCGAGTAGAAAGTTAAAGGATGAATAGTGGGTAGGATGGCAGAGCAAGGTGGTTGTTGGGAAGGAATGTTCCAGGCAGAGGGAAGCAGTCTTCCTAGTAGTCCTGGAGGTAAGAAAGACATTGTTCACGGGTACAGACGTACTGGACTTCCGTCCAACCCTCAATTTCCTCATCTTTCATCAGAGGCAAAAATAATACCTAGCTCTAGGTTATAAAGAATTAAATGAAATTAGTATATATTTAAGTGCTTTATAAACTATGAAATGGCCTAAGGGTAGAGAATTTGGTTCTTGACATGAAGCATAGCATTTAGAGAAAGGATAATTTCTCTGATTTATGTGGTATCTGGGTTCATCACTCTGAATCAGCTCCCTTATGATTTAGAAGAAAAATGTACTTATTACTCAGTAAGAATACCTGATGTTTTATTTTTAAAACTTCCCTAAGCCATTTCATTTACATATTTTCTTGGCAGTGCTCTGGTCTAGGTGAGATTTTCATCTTTTTAGCCACTAAACCTTTTATTTGGAGAGGTCAGTACAGGTCAGATCGCATGTGAAGTATCGTGTTCAGTTCTTTTTAATTTTAATTTTTATTTTATTTACAATACTGTATTGATTTTGGCATACATTGACATGAATCCGCCACTGGTGTACATGAGTGGCATGAACACTTCATATACTGTCATTGGCTTTGTCACCAAAGATGTATTCTTTGTATTTCATTCTATGCTTTCTTTACATCAGTAGTGTAATAGTCTTTCCTTCAAGTTGCTCAAATAACTGAAATAGTTAAGGTTATCCTTTGTAAATTTCCTCTCCCTGAGCCGTGGCCTGTTACGGGCTCTAGTGGCCTGTGATACGTTATCAAGTGTGCGGAGCCCAGGTGGCCATCTTTAGGCAGAGCGCAGACAGGGAGTTCAGTGAATTGCGTCAGAGAGTGGCTGAAAGAATGCCGCAGGCTGGGGCTCTTCCACCTGTGTTCCAGGTAACCTTCTGAGCCACTGACGTCTCCTTGCTCCCATGGCTGGGTGAAGAGGCCCTGCTGACCCCTTTGCAGCTTAGGCAGCCTGAGGCCTCGAGCTTCTCTCCAGGTCTTATATCATCTTTTATTTATTTGTTTGGCTGTGTCTGGTCTTAGTTGTGGCATGTAGGATCTTCAGTCTTCATTGCAGCATGCCAGGATCTTTAGTGGGCAGCATGTGGGATCTAGTTCCCTGACCAGGGATCGAACCTTGGCCCCTTGCATTGGGACTCTTAGCCCCTGGGCCACCAGAGAAGTCTGAGGCCTGTGTCATCCTCACATGTGAATTGGTCCTTATTTTCTTTATCTACTGCTGCCTTTAACATTTGGTGGTGGTTTTTATTTATTTATTTGGTGTGTGTTTGGTGTCTTTTTTTTTCAATGAATCTTACAGAGTTTTTTTTCATAGCCATGATGAGCAGGATAGTACCCTATAAAGATGATTTGCATTGGGAAAAAGTAGTCTTTTTTAAAAAATATCATTCAGCATAGTATCTTCCTTCATTTAGTTCTATAGGAATATTAATTTACCCATGACACCCAATATTAATAATGTGCAAGGAGAAAAAAAAAATCCTGTCTTCAGCTTTATTGATGAGCCTGGCCTTCCTCAGTAACCCCGGCTGATCCTCTGTAGCTCCATGGCTGGGCCCCTGGCATTTACTGACCTGCTCTGTGCTCACATCTCACCAAGGAGTCTCATCAGCACTGGAACTGCTTCTACCAGTTCCCGCTTCTCCCTCTCCCCTGCTCTGCTAGGGAGAACCACCGTGTTCCCCTCGGGCTGGCTGCATGGCTCAGTTTCTGAGGGAATCGTTCACGTTGCAACACATCTCGTTGGTGTTATCTGAGGTTTTCCAACACTATTCCTGGAACAGGTTTTAGCTCAGTTTCCCCAAACCACTTTTCTAATATGCATAGATGTTTGGAACTCTTCATGATTCTTTTAAGGGATTAATCAAGCTTGAGGTTTTTGTTTTTAAGAGACAGAGCTATCAGATTTTACCATCTTTTTCATTCTCAAGTTCTTGCCCAAACATTTACTTGAATATTTTCATTTACAAAGATCTTCTTGAATGTTTCTATCTTGAGATTGAAGTGCTTTGTTTCAAATGGTAGGCTGTTTTTCCATTTCTCAGGGGACTTTTTCTCCTTACATTCACCAAAATGATGATTTACAACATCCCAGACCTACCAATATTTCTGGAGGACAGAGATAGAGGGACAGCATCTTTAGAGTGGGGTACCTCTGTGGTCTCCCTTATCTCAGCTGAAGCACTTCCATCCTTCCTGTTGCTCAGGCCCAAAAGCTTGGAGTAATCTCGAGTCTCCTGTGTGGTTTTTTGTTTGTTTGTTTGTTTGTTTTTTTCATTAAGTCACATCTAATCCAACTGCAGATGTTACCTCTAACTTCATTTAAATCTCCATCCAGGTTCTTATGGGCTTGGTTTTGCTTTAGATACGGCTTTAGGAGTGGAAGTTTGAGAGCTGGTTTGGAGCAAGCATTTTAAGAAAAGAAGAACCTGATGGTGGGTGAGGTAAACCTGCAGCCATTCCAGGGCAGTATCAGACGTGGGAAGGTCCTAGTTAATTTCATGAAGTCAGTGAAGGAGTCATACAAAGTCTTTTTTAAATTAATTTATTTTTAATCGAAGGATAATTGCTTTACAACATGCCAAGTATTAACAAGAGAAGCCTGAGAGCCCACACACACTGAATCAGGAACTTGTACCCCAGGTTTCTATAAGGAACACCCTACGTGCCCAGTGGCAGCTCTGGCCAGTGAGTTTGGCGTGGTTTCTTATGCAGCATTTTTGTGACAATAGTTGAGCTATAACAGGGAGTTTCAGGTATTTTTAATATGCCACATATAGAAAAAAAGAGTTGATTTTTGGTTCTTCAAAGAGCCTTCCTAGGCTTCTTAATAAGCAGGAGCTGGTAAAAGGTTTCTCAGCCTTGTTACTATTGGCCTTTGGAGTTCTTTGTTGGGGCGGGGGATGGGGGGCTGTCTTGTGTATTATAGGATGTTCAACAGCATCCCTGGCTTCTATTTACTAGAAGCCAGAAGTACCCCACCTACAAGTGTGGCAACCAAAAATGTCTACAGACATTGACAGGTGACCTCTGGGGACAAAATCACCCCACTTGAGAATCACCAAATTAAAGGCCAGATTTGGGTTTGGTTTGAGAAGGGACTTTCCCATAGTGACTTTGTGATGAAATGAGTTCCTAAACTGGGAGTAATTGGAAGTGGACCCTGTATGGGATCTGCTTTTTCATTGCACAGGGGACTGGATCAGACAGCATTTAAGGAGCTTCACAACGCTGACTCTCCACACTGGTTGGAGGAGAGAATTTCATCATTTGCCACCATCTGCTCTGGGGCTTGTCAGCATAACATTGTTTCCTTGGCAGTCTGTTCAGCTCATGAACATCCTTCAGGAGCATTTTCATAAATCTGAAATGATATTTCATAGTGTTATATTTGTTTATATTCAGATTGCTTTCAGGACATTTTCTTTTTGATCTGGTTGGTATTAAGGGCTAGTACTACGCCTTTCTTATGGCTATATGAGATGGCGTTAAAAATGTCTTATTTTAATGTGGGAGAATGTTACTTGGTTAGTAATAAATGTACATCTATATTACAATAAACTAGATGACAGAATTCTGTTGCAGTTTTTAAAGCAGAAATGTAAAGTTAAATCCTTATTACAGGAAAAGCATTTTCAAAAGCACTAGTCGCGTTCTGGGGCCTGACTTGGGCTAGGTCACTGGAGATCTCTCCAGGATCTGGCGAGTTTCTGCAACCAGGAGGGAAAGAGGAGAGGCCGTCACTTTGCAGGACCTTGATGCCCCAGACCCTTCTCTTACTGGGGAAGAGAAGTCAGGAGCCCTCTGGTAATCACATCCTGGCTCTGGGCAGCTGAGTTTGAGCCTTGGCTTTGGGAAGTCCTCCTCTGCCTGTTGTTGCCACCACCCAGCAGCAGCAGCCCGTGGCGCGCTCTAGCCTGGTTATAGACATTCTCTGAAGTTGGCAGGGGAAGCCAGATAGCTGTTTCCATGCTGGCTGGACTCAGTATTAGAATCAGTAGCTGTATTAGGCTGTTGTCTGTAAGGACAGAAAAGTAGATACTGGGAATGAGGGAGAGAGGGACAAGCGTGAAAATGAAGATAGTTATGAGTTTGTGTGCTGGAACGCTTGGGCTGTGTTCAGCAAAGATTGATGAACCAAATAGTAAATGTAGCCTCTTAGAGATAACACTGAAACATTTTCTTTAGAATTAGGCTGGATTGAAACATTCTCTACCAAGAGAATGTGTAAAAGATTATTAGAAGTCCATTATCAAACTAGAAAGCTAAAAAAAAAAAGAAAGAAAGCTATAGTTTCACAAACAGATGTACCATACTTCTTAGCATTCTTCAGCTTTCTGAGTGATGTTCCCAAATATTAGAAATTATGGAATCTCTTTTTATTAATATGGATTATAAAAGCACATAATTTTGATATTCTTAGTTAACTTAGAAAAGTATTTTTATTTTTTTAAAAAATATTTAATTTGGCTGTACCAGGTCTTATTTGCAGCACTCAAGATCTTCAGTCTTCGTTGTGGCATCAGAACCTTTAGTGGTGGCATGTAGGATCTAGTTTCCTGATCAGGGATTGAACCCGGGGCCCCCTGCATTGGGAGAACATAGTCTTAGCCACTGGACCACCAGAAAAGTCTTAAATTTTTTTTTAACTTTTAAGAGTAATAGAACTGCCTTATGACCCAGCAATCCCACTGCTGGGCATACACACCGAGGAAACCAGAATTGAAAGAGACACATGTACCCCAATGTTCATCGCAGCACTATTTATAATAGCCAGGACATGGAAACAACCTAGATGTCCATTAACAGATGAATGGATAAGAAAGCGGTGGTACATGTACACAGTGNTTCTTCTGTGTATTCTTGCCACCTCTTCTTAACATCTTCTGCTTCTGTTGGGTCCACACCATTTCTGTCCTTTATCGAGCCCATCTTTGCATGAAATGTTCCCTTGGTATCTCTAATTTTCTTGAAGAGATCTCTAGTCTTTCCCATTCTGTTCTTTTCCTCCATTTCTGTGTTTGTATAATACACAGATTTCTGGACCCCAATTCTGGCCTGGGGAATCAGATCGGCAGGGTTACTGGGTACTGTCTGATATTAGAAGCTTCCAAATGTGCACATTTCACGTGAAATGTAGGCAGAACAGGTCTTATGACCTCTGTCACGAAATAAAGGAAGTAGAGAGAGGTCAGAGGACTAAATAATTTGCCCAGAGCTACACAGTAAACTGAGAAACCAGAACAGGAACATGGACCCAGTGTTCTTTCCACCAGCGTCTCCCAAGATGTGTTGGCAGAATGCTCATGAAGGAGACTGACACAGGTTCTGTTAACGTGAGATCCGGTTGGTGATTTGGCTTCGGAAATACTGGAACACAAATAAATGCTTCTGTGGGGTTCTTAACCTCCGATATGCATATGACACTGCCCTTATGGCAGAAAGTGAAGAACTAAAGAGCCTCTTGATGAAAGTGAAAGAGGAGAGTGAAAAAGTTGGTTAAAGTTCAACATTCAGAAAACTAAGATCATGGCATCTGGTCCCATCCCTTCATGGCAAATAGATGGGGAAACAGTGGAAACAGTGATAGACTTTATATTGGGGGCTCCTAAAATCACTGCAGATGGTGACTGCAGCCATGAAATTAAAAGACACTCCTTGGAAGAAAAGTTATGACCAACCTAGACAGCATATTTAAAAGCAGAGACGTTGCTTTGTCAACAAAGGTCCATCTAGTCAAGGCTATGGTTTTTCTAGTAGTCATGTATGGATGTGAAAGTTGGACCATAAAGAAAGCTGAGTGCCAAAGAATTGATGCTTTTGAACTGTGGTGTTGGAGAAAACTCTTTGAGAGTCCCTTGGACTGCAAGGAGATCCAACCAGTCCATCCTAAGGAGATCAGTCCTGAATATTCACTGGAAGGACTGATGCTGAAACTGAAACTCCAATACTTTGGCCACCTGATGTGAAGAGCTGACTCATTAGAAAAGACCCCACTGCTGGGAAAGATTGAAGGCAGAAAGAGAAGGGGATGACAGAGGATGAGATGGTTGGATGGCATCACCGACTCGATGGACATGAGTTTGAGCAAGATCTGGGAGTTGGTGATGGACAGCGAAGCCTGNGACCCCACTGCTGGGAAAGATTGAAGGCAGAAAGAGAAGGGGATGACAGAGGATGAGATGGTTGGATGGCATCACCGACTCGATGGACATGAGTTTGAGCAAGATCTGGGAGTTGGTGATGGACAGCGAAGCCTGGCATGCTGCAGTCCATGGGGCTGCAAAGAGTCAGACACGACTGAGCGACTGAACTGAACTGAGGCTGACATAAAGCGCTCTCTCTGAGGACAGAGGCAAGAACTGAAGGAGTTAAGGGGTGCAGAGAGTAGTACGTAAGGGTGGTAGGAAGAGGCCACCTGGGGGTCAGCTGGGAGAAGCCAGGAAGTCACTTTGCAAGGCTAACTCGAACCTGCATCTCATTTGGACTCAATAGCCGAAACCTGCCTTTTCCCCCGAGTGTGACGCTCCGTCCTCTCTCGGAGGGCATGAGTTGCTGGCACAGTGCTCGGCCCAGTTCCTGTCACCATGTCCCCCTTGTGCAGCAACCCCATCACACGGCCACCCTGCCCTCCTCTCTGCTCCTGGATGTGGCATCAACAATGGCGCTGGGCATAAGACCACAGAGCATGAGCCAAGTGGCCAGCATCACCATGAGCACCGCAGCCCTACCCACCTCTCAACCCCCTCGTGGCTCTTTCCAGCAGATCATGCACGTCGCCTCCTCCAGTCACCACCATCACCTATGCTAGTACAGCATTAATCTTTTTCAGAAGAAGACTGGAGTCCATTTTTTGCTTCATGTGTCTAACCCTCCTATAGGAAATCCTTGCACACCAGTTAGATTGCTGGGACATTTGGCCCAATGGCCCACCTTTCTCTGCACCCATGCTCATAACAGTGGGATGCCGCAGGTCTTCCTGATAGGTCCAGCTCCCTACTCTTGAATCTAACAAGGCTGGCTTTGGCTAGCGGAGCAGAGCACTGGGAACAGTGTGCCAGCTCCAGCCTGGACCTCAGGGGGGCTTGCCCACTTTCATCTTCGCTCTTGGAACCCTGCCCAGTCTCCTTGGGCACAAATCCAGGCTTGCCACATAGAGCAGAGACAAGTGACCCATGTCAGACCACCCCAGACCATCAGTCCACAGCCGACCAGCAGCTGATCACAAGCATGTAAGTGAGCCCCTTAGAGGCCAGAAGAACTGGCCAGCTGAGCCCAAACAAAACCCACCAGCCCACAGAATTGCAAATTAAACAGTTGTTATTGTCAGCCACTGTTTCAGGTAGTTTGTCTCACAGCAAAAACCAATGGAGACAACAGATTCTTCTCCTGAGATGCTCCACGTGACCTTTGGGAAGTCCCATTTTCTGGATTTCAACATCCTCACCGCATAAAGTTATCTGTTGGCTAAAGGACCTGTGCATGCCCTCTAGCACTTTAGCTTCTGAGACACTCATAATCACTTACATTTGTTTGTAACCAAACTGCACAAGATTCTTTGCCGGTTGGTCTGCTTGGAACCAATCACACTGTTTCCTGATATCTGGGGACAGGTAGAAAGCATCTTTACCTAGAGAAAAAAAAAAAAAAATTAAGTGCATGTGAACCACACGCAAATTAAAATTACTCTGCTAAGGAGCTAAATGGCTCACACAGTAGATAGCCCATAAATACTTGTTGAATTAATTCATTCTTCCAGGTGATCTAAATCCAGTGATTTGAAACATGAAGCGTAACAGTTCGCAGTCCATAAAGCATCTTAAATCAGTATCCTCTATTTGGCAATATTTGGGTGATTAGGCTAAAGGTAACATTTATTCAGTGTGCAGGAAGACAGGAATAGAGGAGGAATCAAGTGCAGAGCTAAGTAAGCTCTTGAACGTCACATTAGAATCAACACTTACAATGCTGACATTACAGGCAACATTTTCTTAATGCTATTTAACGAAGCTTCTGTTTTTAAACTTCTGAAGACAGGAATAGTGACCGCTGCGTGAACTTGCCGGCCTAGCTTTGCTTTACTTTTTTTTTTTTCCCTAAAATTTTCTGGAGTGGAGGGGGCAGTGTATAATTTATAAAGCTCCCTTGTTTGTAAGACTTTCCTTTGCTGACTCTGGACAAGGCAGTGGTAAATGATACACCTCCTCAGGACGTGTGGTCTACGGGGCCACAGATCCAGAAATGAATGACAAGAGGCCATGTCACAGATGCAGTAAGTACAGCATCCATATTAATGATGCTCAAGCCTTGGGCAAAGGGAGCATCCCGGTGAGAACGGGCACATGGAGGGAATTTTTGAAGATGAACGTGGATTCACTGCTGCAGCAGGGTGGCGAGCAGGGAGGGAGAGCCACAACAGCAAAGGCTTGGAAGAAGCCAAGTGTGGGGTTCGGGGGTAAGATCAGGTCAACTCTGCTCCTTCTAGAAGCTTCCCTGGTCCCCCTCGGGACACACTTCAATGTGACATACCAGCATACTTAGTGTCGGGCTTAATAAATGTGCACTTGACCTCTGTGCCCGCCTCGACCATTAAACCACAGGAGCACAGCCTGTGGCTGGGAGAAGCCTAGTCAAGTCTGGTTGAACAAACAAGTGATAGAAGGCAGGATTCCCATCTATGTCCACTGCAACCCCGGCTCCTACCAGTGTGTCTGGGACATGGGAGATGCCAACAGACACCAGCTGAATGAATGGACAGGTCGACGTGGGCACCCCAGCTATCATTCCCAAGCCCTCGGGCCCGCCCCTGGAGACAAGGGCACGCAGCACTCACTGCTGAGGAAGGACGGCAGCAGCCTCCCGAAGCGCATCAGGGGCTCCTCGTTGAGCTCAGTTGACTTGTCCACGAGCTTGAAGAAGACGTCGTTGGGCTCGCTGGCAGAGCTGTACAGCTCCTTGACGTTCACCTTCCGGCCAATGCCCAGGATCACGAAGAAGTAGCCTCTGCACTTGGCCTGCAGGATGGCTCTCTGGGCCTCCTCCAGCTGCTGCTTCTGCATCTCACCCGTCAGCATCAGCACCACGATCTTCAGATCCCGGGGGTTGGGCGCACTTTCAAAGATGTGCTGGATGGTGTAGTCGATGGCATGGCCCAAGGCCCTGGTCCCCTGCAGCTGGGTCATCCTGCTGCCCAGGAAGGCCAGCAGCTTCTCCTTGGAGCCATAGTCCGTCAGGGAGAACTCCACCTTCACGGGGGGCACGCTGGCGTTGTCCACCGCCTCGTAGGGCGCGTGCTGCACCACCGCCACGCGGGCGAAGTGCTGGGAGGCCTTGGGGTCTGGGCTCATGTCCAGCTGTCGGACCAGGTACTCGATGTACTTCCTCATCTCGTTGAACTGGAAGGGGGTGGTGGACTCGGAGCTATCTAAGATGAAAGCCATGTCAATGTCCACGTCACTGCCTGCTGCCCTCCGGTCCCTGAAGGCAGGCCTCCAGCTGCCGAATCCACAGGATGGGTCGATGTTGCAGATGTCTAGAAAGAAGTGCAGCAGCCTGTTTATTCTGTCACTCTGAGAGTGAGAAACTGCATGTCAGTCTGCAGGGGGTCTGGGGTCATTAAAATTTTCACATAATGTAGAAACCTATGTATACCTTGTTGACATTATTGTGGCCAGATTTCAGTTTTTCATCACCTAACACTTACCAGGGGAAACTATTCAGCAAGCTAAAATCCTTTTTAATACGCCTTTGGGTTTGATCCCCAGGTCAGGAAAGATCTCCTGGAGGAGGGCATAGCAACCTACTCCAGTATTCTTGCCTGGAGAATCCCATGGACAGAGGAGCTTGGCAGGCTATAGTCCATGGGTTCACAAAGAGTCAGACATGATTGAGCAATGAACACTTTTGGCATAATGAAAGAGTGAAAAAGGAGGGGAAGGAAAGAAAAACACCTTACTTCTTTGCCACTCCTTGAAGAGTGTTTTCCAAAAAGTCACAAAGCCAGATTATTAAATTCTGGACCCCAAGGTCAAAACGTAAGCAGAGCCCTCTTGCTCCTTTATTAGCTATGGAATCCAATGCTCTCCTAACAGAGACAGGCTCTATCTGGGGGGAGTCAGCTTCAAGCACAGAAACTACATGTGCAGCATGTATACTGGTAAATACAGGGCCACGTGAATCTTCGTTTAACTCAGGCTTTTCATACACATGGTGATTATTCACTCAGTGTCTCCCTGGGGACAGTGTGTTTCGCAACTGCCGCTGGACAGGCTTTCCTCTTGGAGAAGCACCTTACCCAAGCAGACGTGACAAGTCAGGACATTCTTCAAGAAGTCAGTGAGGTCTCCGCCAGCAGGAAGGACAAGGGCATGTCCCACTGCTGTGTTATTGATCTGGTTTAAACAAAAAGAAATGTTCAGGAGGGATATACTGGACGTTACCACTTGAGAATACAGCTGAAGAAAACATTAGAGTCACATCAATTAAATAAGTCCCCAGTAGCTTCTCTTTCTTAGGAAGTAGGGTTAGGAAGGAAGGCACTGATTATAATAGAAAAGCTTAAGTTTTCTTCCAACGAGATGAGCTGGAGTTCAAACCCCTCTCCTGCACTCTCTGCTGCACCTGAAGCAAAGTTATGTAACTTCTCTGGAATTCAGTTTCCTCTGCTGCAATCTGGGATTAATGGTAGATTCCCATGAAGTTATTTGGAGGATTAAATTAGGTAATGAAGCTAAAGTGCCTGGTATAGTCTCCAGCAAACAGCAGGGACCTCAATGTTAACGTTATTTCTAGCAACAATAATAGCAACTAGCCAATGTTGGCTCCATCCCTCTTTCATGTGCCCAGGTCCAGAGAGGGATTTAACAACAAAACAAGCAATCACTTCCAGAAGATTTTAAAAGTCCTTCCAATCATAGCCTCTGACACACTATCAGTAATGATTTATTTTGTGAATAATTGAATGAATGAATAATTGACTGCCCGAAACTATCCTTTTGAGAAACATGCACGGTGGCACTTCCCTGGTGGTCCAATGGTTAAGAATCCGCCTGCCAGTGCAGGGGGACTCAGGTTCAATCCTTGGTCCAGGAAGATCCCACATGCCTCAGGGCAACGACACCTGTGCACCCGGAGCCCGTGCTTTGCAACAAAAGCAGCCACTGCAGGGAGAAGCCCGAGCACCGCAACTAGAGACAGCCCGTGCGCAGCAGCCAAGACCCAGCGATGCCAGTAAACAAACAGATAAAGAGGAGCACGCAAGGCTCGGGATCACCTGGCCCTCATAAAGGGAGATGCACGTAGATGAGACCCTGATAGAAACAAACAGCTGGTAAACCCAAGGCAGAGGCCCAACCCAATACTTGGTGCTCAAACTGGCCTGAAGTTTGGCAGAACAAACCCTGAGAGATGGCACCAGTAACCCAACTCTCCCTGGCTGATGTGGCAGTGATAAAACCCTAGCCTGCTTGGTTTGGAAAGGAAGATGTTAGAGACCAGCTCACCCTTCTGCATCTGTTGCAGTTGAGAACCCTGAGCCACAGGGAGGGAAGGGGGAGGGCCATGTTACTTTCAGTGACTTGAAGCCAGAAGGTGACTGAACTAAAACCAAGCCAAGATCCCGCTGTTTTCCTCCTTGACCATCATCCACCCATCCTGGACAGCACAACCAGGATCGGCATTGAGCAAAGACTGATTGACTGATTAATCAATTATTTTATATATGTATATATCATTATAACAATTACACAAGTTATTTAAGCAAATGACAAGGGAGTACTTAGCTGCTTCACAGGCAGAAGCTAAAGCTTCCTTGTTCTTTGTTTAAATGACTTGTTTAATTGTTAGATGGCAGCCTGGCTGAGAAACGCCTGAATAGGGATGCAGTCTGGGGGCTGGCTCGCTGATGTCCCTAAGGGAGGGAGGGCTCCCAGGATCAGCCTGGGAGCGTCTCTTCCAAGAGTCAAGGAGGGACCCGGTGGGAGTAAGTCACTTGGATGTCGTGCCAGCGCCAGAGCCATGAGGCTGTTCTAGAAATCCCAGCTTGGATACCAGCCTCATCTAGATGCTTTGAGAAGCTATAGGGTGCAATCTGGTCCCAGATTTGGGCACAGATGTGCCCGAGTGCCTTCTCAGAGCCCAGGATGCCCGGAACACAGACCTGTAGGGCATTGATTAGCTGCCGATCCTCCTGGCTCGTGAGGAACAAGGGTGTGATCCCGGCATCTGAGAGCTTGAGCACAGCCTCGCGGAGCTGTGGGGATGCCCTCGTGGGCCTATTGCTGAAGAACACCGCCACCTTCCTCATCAGGAACCCGCTCCGCACCCGCTTAAACGTGTTTCTGGCCACGAAGGACATGGCGGTTTCCAGGCTCTGCTGCTTGGAGGTCAGCGACACCTGGAGGTTCTTGATCTTGTCCAGGAGGATGGACTTCTTCTTGGAGTCGGCAAAGCGGATCTCCGTGGTGACCTCGTTGTTGTAGGTGACCACAGCCACGCGGGCCCCCCGTGGGCAGTTGCTCTCGGCGATGGTCAGGTCGTCCAGAATCTTGAGGACCACCTCCCTCATCCGGCTGAACGTGTCCTGGGTGACCCCCTCGGAGGTGTCCAAGGCAAAAGCCAGCTCCGTCGGGAAGACGGGGCACTCCAGGGGCCCTGTGGCAAGTCGGGGGGGCAGGGTTCACAGACACACTACTTACCGGAAAAGGGGACTTCTGCCTCCCTCAGAAGGAATTCCAGTCATCGAGATAACTTACCATAACAGCAAGCTGGAAAAGAACAGAGGAGCATGAAAGCCACGTCCACTGGGCTTCCACACGCAAGAGTAAAACCACAGTGCAGAGAGCAAGAAATGGCATACTTACGGCATTTATCTTTGATGCTCTGGACCAGCGCGCATTGCTGCAAAAGGGAGGAGAGAAGACGTAAGAAGGCGGGCAGGAGGCGCACAGGGCATGGGCTCGTGCAGCACGCATGCAACTTACGTCCATCGAGTCGCCTCTGCTGCCCTTGTAACCCTGCAAAACAAGGACGGGCGGCTGAGACCTCGCACACGTGCAGCTGCGGAGCGTCCCGCAGAGGAGGAGCCTGGGCCCAGGGACGCACACCAGGGGCAGTGCGGTGGTCCCTGGCTGGCCTTGATTGTTCACAGGCTCTCCCTCTAAATTTGACTCAATTGCTCCAGGAGCAAAAGAGAGACAGAAGTATCTCCAGCTGAGGTTAACAGCCCTGCACCCTGGAAACCAGGATGCTCACCACCAATCAGGGTAAACCACACATTCGCGCTTGAGTCTAAAAGCCACTTCCCCCAGGAGAACGGATCTGCCTTTCCCCCCCTCTCTGCCCCAAGGCTTCTCACGTCCTGTCGCAGGAGGGACACTCGGGAGTCAACAGAGCTACCTTGAGGCTCCAGGTCCGAGTATTCTGGCTAGATTCCACCCCCAGGATACACCCACGGCTGCCCTCGACATCTCATCCCAGCGTGCGGCTGCCGAGGGTCAGGCCGTCCCCTCGTGGGCTAGCCAGCATCTTTCCGTCCAGCTGTGCCTGCTCACCCCCCACTGTCACTGGACTAACCATTGCCCATTAAAGGTTGCCCTCAGTTAGACCCCTGACTCTGCCTTCTTCTCCTGGGTTGAACCAGCTCAACCCTTTAACATGTTCTTTCAGGGATTATTTTCCTTCCTGCGTTATCTTCCCCACTCTTCTTTGAACTTCATCAATTTCAGTGTCAGGAGACAGTACCGGGAGAAATTCAAGCAAGGAAACAAAGACATTTGTAATGAAGGATGTGTAAGGGCTGGAGAAGGGCGCCCTCATGGTTCCAGGTGGCAGGTCACTAGTGGGGTTTCAACTATGAATCCCTTGGGGAGTTTATAGCCCAAGGGGAGTCTCCTCCAAACCGAGATCTATACTAAACTTCCTCAAGATGCAGTCAAGAGGTATTTAGATGTGTTTACTTTTCTTTGCCTTCTATACAAACCTCAAAACCTACACTAGGAAATTTTAAAGGCAACTTACAATACACCCTGGATTACAGAATTTTGCATGAAGTATGCTTTACCATTGTCTTGGTACTCTAAAATTCAAAAAGTCTTTTCTTCATTGTGATATCAATAAGGGAGCTGGTTAGAAAGCAAATAAACAACAAAAATGCAGACAACCCTTTCATAAGGAAAGGAGATAGTGGAAAGTCTTCAGGGACCATGTGGAAGGCTCCCAGCCCTCAGGCAGCCTGACTGGGAATGGGTAGGTACTTACAGACGGCCCTGGGTAACCGGGGTCTCCCTTCTGTCCAGCTATCCCTGGAGGTCCCGAGTTTCCCTGGAAGCAGAATAAAGATAGCTCAGCTGTGACAGAAAGTGGAGAATTCTCAGTTCCTACAGTTGGATGGAAGAGTAGATGTGATCTTGTCCAACATCCCCCATCACCAAGAGGAATCTCTCATTTCAAGAGACCTTTAGTGTAGGGACAAGTGGCCCTAACAAAACAGAGTGCATCTCCCCAAACTCTGTTCTCTGGCAGGTCAAGGGGAGAAGATGCTGGCCTGAGAACCTTTAATAAAGACCACGATGGATGTGTAAGAAATCAGTAACTGACAAATCATGAGCTTACTCTTCGAATGCAGAGAACCAATCCAGTGTTTTCAAACTCCATCATGAGTAGTCAATGATCTAGTTTGAATGTCCTCACTGAGCAAATTAACAGGATAATGATGATGAATTTAACTGTATTTTAAGCTAAAAATACCTGTTAGACACCTTTCCCTGTTCCTAGGTCACAAATTGCTAATTCAAGACTTGGTACAATTTTAGAGGATGAGTAAATATCCTCTAGGGAGAAAAACACACAACAAAAAGTAGCTTAAGAAAGAGGAGTCTTAGCACAATGGAAGACGAGGGAATACGTGGTCTCAGCCTTGCTCGACCCGAGCCTAGAACCCTGGTGAGCACTTTGTGCATCTCATGGAATCCTGTCTGCAGCATCCAGTGGGCATGACCGACTGTGTCCACACAGACTTTCAACGTCACTCATTCTGAGTCCCCTGGTGCCATGCATGGAGTGGACCATGGACTAGTGACCCTCGAGATGCATTGGAGGAGGGGGCCCTCCAGGCCTCCCTGCAGGGGAGCTTAACCAAAGGGAGACAGCACCGACAGTGCAGGGGGTCAGGAGGACGTCCGCCCAGGGTGAGGGCTCCTCTGCTCCCACCCCCACAACTCCAGCCGGGTCACAAGTGAAGAAGGGTAACTCTGAAAGAAGCAGTGGAGTCTTCAGGGTTCAGGATGCTGCCAAGAAGGTTCTGCTTCTCCACCTTCAGCCAAGGGGCAGGCAAACTTACCCTTCGGCCTCTGATGCCTTTGGGTCCTGGAGGTCCACCTGTCCCTGGCTCACCAGGATTGCCCTGGGAAGACAGCCGGGAAGCAGCACATTAAGCTCTGGAGTGGCAGGTCCAGCTGAGGGTCCCTGGGGACCTCCGAATCACACTTCCCAGGGCAGCCAGATGGACTTGGCTGGACTGTGATGGACTTTTCCACGGAGTTACCAGTACAGATTTGGTCTAAGGTTATTGAACTTAGAATTCACATTAATGACAGCATTATATAGATTATTGGAGAAGGAAATGGCAACCCACTCCAGTGTTCTTGCCTAGAGAATCTCGTGGACGGAGGAGCCTGGTGGGCTGCTATCCATGGGGTCACACAGAGCTGGACACGATTGAAGTGACTTAGCATGCATGCATGCGTGTGTATAGATTATAGCATCTTAAGGTTTATATTTTATTGCAGTGTCATTTCATTTAATCCTCACAAGGGCCACGCCAAGTGCAATTGTGATCTTCATCTGACTGATGAAGGAAGGTCTTAGAGAAGTTGAGTCTTTCCCAGGGTCACTCAGCTCGTGTCTGACCCACGACTAGACCCAAGATATGGTGACCTTCAGCCGTGCTCCCACCAGATTCATTCAAAACAATGAAGATGTTTACCCACTAGGGGAATGCTTACCTTTGGACCTGGGTATCCAGGGAATCCTCTTTCTCCCTATAAAAGATAAATAAATGACTCAATATTTGGGTCCCCACTTAAAATCATCTAACATAAATTATTCTCAAGCAGAAAAGAAATAGATCCAGTGTCACCAAGAGAAAACGTTCACCATGTTACGATTAGATTTTGTGAGATAAATCTTTAAAACTACATGTCAGAGTTCAAGACTCCTCGGCAGATACATACTTTCTTGCCTCTGCGTCCTTCACTGCCAACTCCATCTCGCCCATCATCTCCCTGAAAGAATGGAAAGATGGCATTGCTGCAGGGACCCATGTCAGGTGCTCCACGACCTTCTTTGTCTAGAGCCCTGAGCAGTGGGTCAGATCAAGGTATAGTTCAGGGGAAAGTTCCTACACCCACCCATCCTTCAGTGTGAATTAGACCGTGTCTATAGGTGGGTGAGCTTCATGGACTACAATGTAAAAAACTGCTACAAGCTATTGGTAACGATGCTGTTTGGATGTAGAATCAGAGAGTCATGGAGCCAGGGAATCTTAGAGTCCACAGGACTCTTGAAGGTCACCTTGACCTATGGATCTATGAGTCTTTGTTGTTGTTGGTTTAGTTGCTAAGTCATGTCTGACTCTTTTTCAACCCCATGGACTGTAGCCCACCAAGCTTCTCTGTCCATGGGACTTCCCAGGCAAGAATACTGGAGTGGGTTGCCATTTCCTTCCCAGGGGATCTTCCCAACCTAGGGGCTGAACTCGCATCTCCTGCATTGACAAGCAAATTCTTTACCACTGAGCCACCAGGGAAGCCCATGAGTCTTTGATTCTACTTCAAAGAAAGAACATGGGCCTCAGTCTACACCTTCCTGCGTCTTCTTTGCTCAGCCCCTGCTCCCCTCTCCTGGGCGCCCCTTCCCTTCCTTCCAGGTCACGCCTCTAGATTTCCTTTCTTCCCAAAACGCATCTCCCTGTACTCAGAGACTTGTCCCTATCATCTCTCCTGGGGGGCTCTCCGAACAGGACACTGTTCATTATTCCAAAAGAATCAGAAGAAAGTACTTGAAATATACAATAATACCTCTAAAACACATGCAGAACATGCTCCTTAGTTAATTTACAGTTTTAAACAACTAAAGAGTTGTTGCCCCAAATTAATAGAGACAGAATCAAGAAGAGATTTTTTTTTCAACGATCTGAGTAGTTTTTACAGTTTGATTTTATCTTTCCCCTCTGCTTCTGAGACTAAGTAACAGCAATGTATTTTTAAACTGCCATTCACTATAGAGAAATCACAAACACAAGAATCATATTTTCAAGCTTTGGGATCACGGGTCAGATCAACCTGGCCAATGTATGTAGTATTTAGGTGTCATAACTCATCTTAGGAAACTCCCCAATGTGCTGGAGATATTTATTTTCCTAGATAGAAATATATGTTACAACATTATTGTAAGTGAGCAGTTAGAGGATTTTTAAATATTTTTAAAATGAATTCCCAAAGTAAGAATTTCCATTCTGGGATATCTCATTCCTTCCCTGGAGGCTCAGATGGTAAAGAACCTGGCAACCAATGCAGCAGACCCGGGTTCGATCCCTGGCTTGGGAAGGTCCCCTGGAGAAGGAAATGGCAACCCACTCCAGTCTTCTTGCCTGGATGATTCTATGGCAAGAGGAGCCTGGCAGGCTACAGTCCATGGGGTTGGACAGGAGTGAGTAACTAACACTTTCACTTTCATATCTCATCCAAAACAAACTGTTTCAGTCTGAACTGAGATCTTATCACAGCTCACTCCATTTTAAACCAAGGACATTTATTTCTTTACAGAAAAGTTCCATCTAGTCGGACTTGAAAAGCATTTGCAAGACCTGAAATGAAGGTGATTCGAGGGTCAAGACACTGCCACATTCACTCCTCAGGGAAAAAAAAAAGATCTAGAAAAATTACCTGTATTCACTACCCCTCCAATGAAATAAGAAGTATTTCGAAACTCATAAGCACCAAGTCTCACTATTTTCCATCACATCCCCAGGAACGTAAGAAGTAGCTTGTCTCTGCATGGAACCAACCCAAGTGGCAAAGACAAAGCCCAGCCCAGCCCAAAACCCAACTCCCTGCTCCCCGAGCATCTCAGCAAAGTCGACAGAAGCCGGGGCCCCATGCGCGTGGCGACCTTACCGTCTCCCCACGAGGACCCCGGTTCCCGATGCTCCCCTTAGGTCCTGGATCTCCGGGCTCACCCTAGACACGAGAAACTGGGCTGAGACGACTCAAACTGTGGTTTCAGGACTGCGCTTGCTCTGCGTGACGTCACTGGCAGGCTGCCACAAGCTGCTAGCTTCACCTTTTAGATTTTGAGGTTAGTGAGTTTTTTACATTGCCAGGCTCATGAGTGAACTCCTGGAAGAGAATCCAGGCAGGCTTCTATGCTTTTTCTTTCCATCATTACAGCAAGGGGATAGGCTGCCGGGGAGGAGAGAGAGGCAGGCACAGGAAAGAGGGCTGCGTGGAGTCAGCAGTGAAACCCCGAGGCTGCACCTGGGGCAGAGAGGCGAGGCTGAGTTGCCCGAACTCACTGCTCTCCCTGAGAAATGCTGCGTCTCGGATGAAGGACAGCAGCTCTTCCCGGGGCTTGCGGACCGTCAGCCTGCATCCAGCAAGCTGCTGTCACCCAAAGCCGCTGGGCTCTGGGGCCCTTGGACCAGCTGCATGTGGCCAGCGAGGCTGCTGGCCCATCTGGAGAACACTCAGAGCGTCCGGAGGCAGTCCCGGGGGCTGCCGATGCGCCCTGGGCTCCCTGAACCATCCTCACGAGCCCATACTTAGAAAGATGCGGCAGGCCAGTAGCAGCTGGTGTCCTAGCTACGCGAATACACACCAATCCACTGCTCACAGTCCATGCACACCATCAAGGCGGGGACGGTGATCCCCCAGCCGCTGTCAGCAGGGGCGGCAGGGGGAAGAGACCAGAAGGGAGGAGAAGGATGTGCACACCAAGCAACTGGACAGACTGACAGACGAGGGAGCCGGGACAAGGTATTTGGGGGAGGGGCGGCTTGGCCTCCAGAAACATGCGTTGCCCTTGTCCAGACAAACCTTTCTTCCCAGAGGCCCGGTTCGGCCGCGTTCTCCAGGAGCACCTGCGGTTCCCCCGCTTCCCTGGAGCAGGAGGAGGGGAGAGAGGCAGTGAGACACCCACCCCCCCAAAGCCAAAGGATCTGAATCCCACCTCCTGCAGCCCCCACCCTGCCTCTGCATGGAGGTCAGAACCTGCAGCTCTCTGCCATTTCCAGCCCTGGAGGCCCAACGCAAACGTGCATGGAGAGGGCCTATGCCAACCTAAAATATGAGCGTGACCTCTTTTCACACGTGTGCACACATCCCAGGAATTAACGTTCACCTCCTGAGTTACTGACTAGGGACAACCACGCAGCTGGATACATCATTCCCTCCTCTCGCTTTCCACACCTCCCCACAAGCATCTGATTTTACAGGTGTGGAAACCTGTACACACTCAAACGTCGAGTGAGAGAATACATCAACAAAGGAACACAGCTCTTAAAATGCAGGGCAGCCCACAGAGCCCAGAAATGACCCCACTGGGCCCAGCAAATCCAGATGCTGATGGCTGTTTGTATTGCTTGCTATTTGAAGAGTTTCACCTCACCTCTGCACCATCAAAAAAGTCTTGACTAATCAGAGCGTAAATATATGTTAGAGGAAAAAAAAAACAGAAGCTTTAAAAATAGGTATCTATCAGATTTCAAGTTGAGGAAAGACTTCCCAAGCAAATAGTGGTTCTCACAAAGTTCCTACTGCCCCTGTGAAACACTTTTGGGCGTTTACCTAGCCTCGGGTCAGTTCTTTGCTGGTTTATTAGTCATGACTATTTTCTGTAACAAACAGTAGGATGGCTCTCTCAGGATCACAGCAGACCCCAGGGACACCAAAGTGTAGAGTGTGAGGGCACCCAGGCTTGTCTCAGCTACACCAACTTGCTTCTGCTCATCATCGCTAACAGTTGAGACAGATGCTGACGTCTGCAGTGGTGGCAAGTTTAAGGAACATCTTCCATGTCACATTTAAGGGTGGGGGAATTTCCTTACACAGAATATCAAAGCACAGAAATAATTTCCAGCAGTACGGTGTAATCTGAGCATCTTAGTAGATTCACCTGACCTCCTGAGTCCACCCTAAGACTTCTGTAGTGAGTCCATCCTTCCTTTGCTTGCCACCCACCTGGCCTATGTCCACTGGGACTTAGCCCAAGGAGCCCCAAGAAGAACGGTCTCTAACTTCCTCAGGGTGAATGAGCCAGTTACTATGAGAACTGAGGTCTGTGTGGCGAAAGTGTCGGGCAGAGGGGTCCCACCATCCATGAAACACAGGCTATCCATGTTGGCCGTTTAGCGAAAGAGGGGTCAAGACAGACTTACCCGAGGTCCAGGAATGCCCTGTTCACCAATCAGGCCTGGAGGACCGGTGGGACCAGGTGGACCCTGAAGAAGTAAGATGCCCACTTAAGTGCTGCGTGGAGGCAACCTGCCACGACCACCACAGGACCCACATAACAGGAGGTTGCTCTGCACGGGAAGGAACAGCTCCTTGGCGCAGGCCACAGCGTGGATAAACCTCAAACACGTGATGCTGAGTGAAGGAAGCCAGATACCAAAGGCCACCTAGTAAACGCTTCCATTCGTATAAAAGGTTCAGAAGATGCCAGTCCATCAAGGCAGAAAGGGAATCAGTGGTTGCCAGGAGCTGGGTGGGAGGTGCGGCATGACTGCATAACGGGCACAGTGTCTCCTTGAGGGACAATAATCATGCTTTGAAACCTGATAGAGATGCTGCTTGGGCAATGCTGGGATTGCTCTCAGTGCCCCTCCAAAAGATTAAATTTTGTGTTCAATTTTGCAAAACTGATTGTCACCTCAATTTAAAAAAATATATACAGTAAGATGCGGCTCGGTGGTGAAGAATCCACCTGCCAATGCAGGAAATGCAAGAGACGTAGGTTTGATCTCTGGGTTGGGAAGATCCCCTGGAGGAGGAAACAGCAATCCACTCCAGTATTCTTGCCTGGAGAATCCCATGGTCAGAGGAGCCTGGTGGGCCACCGTTCACGGGGTTGCAAAGAATCGGACACGACTTAGCTACTAAACAACAGCAAGACATCTGGGAACGTATCACAGGACACGCGGGCATGCCGGGGTACTGACCTGTGCACCTCTGGTCCCCTGCTCTCCCACAGGGCCCTGCGGGCCGGGGCCGCCCTGGTTGCCCTTTGAGAGGAGAGAAGAGGGAGGGAGAGGTCAGCCATCTGTGCTCCGCTCACATTTGGAGGAGGGCGCAGGGAACTGTCCCAGCTGTTCCAGGGGGTCAGAAGTAACACCGCAGCTCCAGGGAGAGGCACTGGACACGCGGAGCCGGTTGTCACTTGGCACCCTTAGAATCGATTGCCCCACTCATCTCACCTTTTCCTCAAGATGACTTCATGACATGACGCTGTTTCGGCCCACACCTGTCTCGCAGAGACAGCTGAGAGGCAGAGCCACCGAGACCAGTAAGTGGGCCCATCCCCAGCAGGAGATGTCCAGGACACGGCCTCCTGCCTCTTTCCTGTTCTCTCTCCCCATCCCCCGTTCCCATGGCCACGTTCATTCTGATAATCATTCTCACTGCATCATCAAGATTTTCCCAAGCCTTTGCAGAAAGGGCTAAATTCAAGGAGATGGTAGGAAAGCTGCTGTTGGAGCCACAAGCCGTGATGGTGAAAGAGAGAGTCCCTCTTAATTTCTGGGGGGGACAGGAGGGCCAGCCCCTAGGAGCCCCCGGTGAGTTACACGGTGATGACATCAAGGAGAGGGTGACGGAGAGGCTTTACCTTAGCTCCTGCTGGTCCCCTTCGGCCAAAGCCACCCTGGGGAGAAAGCACAGAACTGTGAAGGGGAGGCGGGGAGCCTGGAGGAGCGGGCACCTTCGCCACCCCCGCTGGGAGCCAGACGCTGTGCCTACCGCCCGCAGGAAACTCCCATGAGTGACTCCTTTCCCCTCCCCACCCCACCGAGGGAGGGCTGTGCTCCCACGCTGCCCTTGTCAGTCACCTAAATGGAAGGTCTGAGAATGACTTCAGACCTGCCAAGCAAAACAAGGAGTCCTCGGGCTACGTGGCCCCAGCCAGTTTCAAGAAAACAGGAATGTTGACCTGGCTATTTTTCTTGCATTTTCCTAACTGGAGGGAGGTAAGACGGCAATTATAATGGAAGGAAGCCCAAGACTCCCCACACTGCCCCGGCCAACTATAACACACACTCGGCTGAGTAACGTGTCCGCTGTGCATGTGCGTCGACCTAAAAGCCTGGCTGTCTCGGTTTGGGCTCAAGACTCAGCAGCATCTTCCCGATGCTCCAGAAGAGAACCGTAGTTCAAATAAACGTGGGCGCGCTTGCGAGTACTCCAGGAAGTCCCACCTTGTGATTCCTTCCTCTGGTGGAAAGGTTTGGGGGTGGGCACCCATCCTGGATACATCTTTGCGAGGTTAGGGGGTGGAATTCCAGAGCCTGTCATCAGCCAGCCTGTGACGGGCACGGCCCGTCTGCTTCCTGAGCCCAAGAAGCACATCCACTGCCCGCCGTGGACCAGCCCAGCGGTATTCTGGGGCCACCGCTCTGCCGTGACTCACTGGCAGCTCCCCCAGTGAAGACCTGGGCCTCGGTGTAGGGATGAGCTGTGGACAGGTGGGAGAGGTGCAGCCAGGCCACGCCTCCCCAGGGCAGCAAGCTGCTCACTCCTCACACAGCCCTTCCTGAGTCGACCGGAGGCCACCTGTGCTCAGGCCACATGGCACAGGAGGCAGCCCAGGAGAGGACATCTTTCATCTCAGCCTCACTTGGGGAGCTCCTAACAGAAGGCCCAACTTGACCACACCGAACTCAAACCCCAAGCCCCTACCCATGCTTAGAAATACAACTGAATTCTGTACTCATCATGGAAACAAGTTTTGGCTCTGTTCACAAAGCTGGACAGCACAACAGTGCAGTGTCCCATCACTCTTTCCATTGTATAGATCAACAGTATTACTCAAAATTTATACTCGAGACTTTTAAGAAAGCAGTTTTCAAAATTTAAGTTTTTCCTGAATGTTAAAAGTAAGGTGATGCCCATAGCATATCATCTGCTTACAGGTAAGAATCATTTCTTTTGAAAGCCCCCGTCAGCATGAATCCTGTCATCTCTTTTAAAAGCCGCCATCAGCAAACACCCTCGGGTGATCCAGCTGTGGATCCCGCAGCCTGTGACTTCCCCGGGTGACCCAGAGGAGGGGGCACTGGTCTCAAGCCTCCCCACCACCGTCCCCAGCAAGATGCTGAGCACACACCTGCCTCAGGCACCCACCAGCACCCTGAACTGACTAAGGATTCACGAGCTTCTGGACCATCTTCTTCCAGCTAGGGGGTCTGGAAGCATTCAAATGGCTTCCCAATGATCATCCATCCCCCTCTGACCTCAACAATTCTTCAACAAGACAAAGACGAGGCAGTGAGTGGTCTGCCTCAGGCGTTTCTGAAATGCCTTGGAAAAGCAACTGTGAGAAGCATTTCACTGGACAACTGGCTCTGGTTTCCCCGCTTGACTTACAGCAGCGGAAGAACAACAAACAACAGTCAACCAAAATAAACACGCGCCCCGTCTGCCTCCCTGCCCCTAATCCCCTCACTCTTTCTGTATTTCTGTTTGGATTTTTTAATTATTCAGTGGGATAAAGCCTGGCCGAACAGTCAAAAGCAAAGATATTACTTTTTCAAGTGTCTGTTTGGTCTGTTTTGGAGGAGGGCATGGCAACCCACTCCAGTGGGAGATTCTCTCTTGCCTGGAGAATCCCATGGACAGTGGGCCCTGGCAGGCTACAGTCCATGGGGTCCCCAAAAGACGGACAGGACTGAGTGACTTAACACTTTGGTCTGTTTCGGGAGGGGAGGGTAGCAGACTGGGGGTGGATCAAGAGTAAATGATAATGACAAAGTGTATGAAGAAGCAGCAACAGGTGGCTTCCAAAATCCCTTAATTCCCCCAATAAAAAGTTGCTCAGTAGCTCTGAGTAGGAAGTCTGGCAGAGTTAGGCAAATAGTTCAAAGCACCCCCCCCGCCCCCTCGCAAGCCCCAAGAGACACTCACGCTCTTCCCGGGTTCTCCAGGCCCTCCAGACACCCCATCTCTCCCTGGGAGACCCTGGCGTGGGAAAGAAAACTGATGTAAGATTTTCCACAAAGAAAACTGTAACTCTGCCCAAGACGCTGGGGGACTGGGGTGCATACAGAGAGGGCCGGTCGCCCACGCCAGGGATGCCTCGGACACAGGTGCCCTCTGCCCCCAACGAGGCTTTGGCTTGACGCACACTCTCTGGAAACATCTAGGCGGCACAAACTCTGCCCAGAAGCAGCCCCTCTTGGGAGGGCTGTTTGGGTTCCCCTCGGAGACCCCTTCTCAAGCACGCATGCTGGCTTCCAGGCTCTCTGCTCCCGACCTCGACCTTGTGCACCCACGGCCTCAAGGCCNTCGGTGGCACAAACTGCCCAGAAGCAGCCCCTCTTGGGAGGGCTGTTTGGGTTCCCCTCGGAGACCCCTTCTCAAGCACGCACGCTGGCTTCCAGGCTCTCTGCTCCCGACCTCGACCTTGTGCACCCACGGCCTCAAGGCCCCAGTCCACAGCCCCCAGGGCTGGCAATGACCCCGCATGAGGCTAGCATCCCGGGCCTGCAGCGCAGGGTGGGTCTACGGCCCAGAGCACTGTACCACGGGGCCGATGTCTCCGGTTTCTCCTTTGGCTCCTCTCTGCTGGCTGTCCTGTCCTGAATTGCCCTGAAAAGAGCACAGGTGGGGAATAAGTCACGCGTGCATATACAGAAAGCCACTGCTGCGGGGCCCAGGGACCAAGGAAATTGCAGTGACGTCTGCGGCTCAGTGATTCAGCCGCATCCCATTCGGGTAATGCCCATCCCACCCGACGGAGCTTGCCGTGGGGTCAGCAATCGCTCCGAGCCCCAGATGGGGTGGAGGGTGATGGCTCTTCCTCCCTGTTCCTTCTCCTGGGGAGGACGGTGGCCAGGCTCACGCTTGCCTCGTCCTATCTGGACCCCAAGAGGCTGGCCCAGTGGTGGTCACTTGCTGACAAGTTTTATAGCCCCATGAAACAGGAAAAGCTGTAAAACGCTTCTCTTTCTCTAACCCAAACTTAAAGCATCCTGAGACCACACCTTAGGGAAGCTTCTTGGGTCTTAATAGGAGAGGTTTTGCAAAGAATTATCTTGCAGTTAGACAACAGAGACATCTCTAGCCACCCCAAGATTCTAAGAAAAGGACAAACCACATATGTCACCAGCATGCTTTAAAGCAATTTCAATGGTGAAACCCTTCCTTTCGGTCCACCTCTCCCTCCCCACACCCCTTCCGCAGGCTCAAGTCCCGCATCAGTGACGAAGGGCCAGCCCCCCTTACCGGGTCGCCTCGGATCCCGACATCGCCTCTCTCCCCTTTGTCTCCTTTGGGTCCTTTGTCACCCTAAATAAAAACCACAAGCAGAGCCTGAGAATTAGTCTCACATTTTCATCTCACCCTCAAAATTGCATTCGTCCCGTCAGAAATCTTAAGCTGAATAGTGTTCCAGCATTTACCATTTACTCATTTGCCACAAAGGTAAAATATCTCCAAGCATTTCAGGTAACCCTCAAGTACTTACAGGGACGTGCACTGTATCAGGCGCTGGGGATTTATTTCAACAAAACACACTTGGGTCTTGCCCCATGGGACATACTCTCCAAACAAGAAAAGACAACGTAAATGTGTCATGACTGACAGGGACCTAGGAGATGCCAAGAAGGCACCCCAAGAGGAGGCCAGGGGAGGCTGCCCAGAGGAAGCGGCCTTATACACAAGTAAAGGAAATCAGCGNCACTTGGGTCTTGCCCCATGGGACATACTCTCCAAACAAGAAAAGACAACGTAAATGTGTCATGACTGACAGGGACCTAGGAGATGCCAAGAAGGCACCCCAAGAGGAGGCCAGGGGAGGCTGCCCAGAGGAAGCGGCCTTATACACAAGTAAAGGAAATCAGCGTGGAGTGGAACATTTGTCTCTTCTCCAGGACAGTCACACTATAGACATGTGCTTACCCTCCTTCCTGGACTCCCTTTCTCTCCAGAAGTACCGGGCAGTCCTTTGTCACCCTGCCAAAGGCAACAATAAAATGTCACTCCTGGCACAATGTCTGCCGGAGACTGGCGGATCAGTCACCAGCATCTTCAGGCCCAAGTGCAGTTCAGACTTAACAGTGGAAACTCACTTACATCTTCACCATCAAGACCGTCCAGTCCAATTTCTCCTAATTCACCCTGTCAGGGGACAAGACGCATGAGTGAGTGCAAAATCTGGCAGAATACTGGGAAAGTTTTAAACATACAAAGAAAACCAGGCTGAAGTACCTTCTCTCCTGGGAATCCACGAGAGCCCTGGAAGGGAAGAGAAGAAGGAATGTGAGCTCCTTCCTGGAGGCTGGAGAGGGTAGGCCAGAGTAGGCTAAGGGCTGACCCCTCCCCGTCCCCAACACGAAGGGCGGGGTCTAAAAATTCAGTGTTAGAGATTCACCTGTTGGGATAGCTTTCTCCCCATCACAAGGGGATCATAGGCTAACCTGCCTAGACCTGAGTAGGTGGGTGTTGTTGGCCCCCTGGGAGCTGGGGGCTGCAGGCCAGGGGCAGGAGCTCCAAGGAGGCCCCTTCGTAGCACTGCAGTGTGGGCGCTGGTCCCTGGACGTGGGCTCCCAAACTCCAGCAGATGGAGAAGATTCATCCACCCTTGATCCAAGTATTTCACATGCAGAAACTTCCAGTGCGGGAGTCTTCTCCCCATTTCCCTCACTCCCCCCAGGTCCGCGGCTCTAAAGACTCTGGGCACCGGTCCTCTCTCTGCCCAGCCCAGGTTCTCTCTGTCCTGTCAGTACCTGCTGGTCGCTTCACACTGCCATAGGCAACTTGTCTCTCCAGCCTCAGGTTCCCTTCCCAACACGGCCTGTGCTCCTGAACCCGCCAGGCCTGGAGCCACCTCCATACAAGGCCACCGGCTACCCAGCGCTGAGCGGAGAAGCCGGGTGGGCATCCTCCTCCCCCAGGAGCTGCTGGGAGGAGCTGCCTCCTTCTGCACACGTGCGGGGCTGCAGGGGCCCCTCCCCACACTGAGGGGCACCCACACTCTACCTTGACTCCTCTCTGCCCAGGGCAGCCCTGGAAACCTTGAGTGCCGTTCACGCCAGGAGGACCGCGCTCACCCTGTGGGAAGACACAGAGGGGTTCTGCAGGCTGGACCTTCTTGTCGAGTGTGTCCACCGAGCGGGCATCCTTGAGGAGGGCTTGCATCAGGCGGGGGATGTGCCAGGCGGGCCTCCAGCCTCCCTGCACTGGGCCTGGAACCTGCAGATCCCTGCCCCAGAGGGAGACGGTCTGGGGCCGTCAGCAGCACAGGG
>SJYV01038783.1:107378-152537 GCA_006410875.1 Neotragus pygmaeus | reverse complement strand
ATATATATATATATGTATGTATGTATGTATGTATGTATATATCCTAACCCAGTCCTAGGAAGAAGGCAGGAAGGAAAGAATGGGCAGTCACTGAATTCTGCAGTTCACTGCTGCCTCCGCCAAAGAGTCTCTGAGTTGAACACTCAGGCCCACATCCCAAAGCCCCCAGGCTCACCGCTAACCCAGGAGTTAAACCCACCAGCTGAGAAGCTGAACTCAGGGGCATTAGGAAGCCTCGTGGTCTGTCCCCATCTGCAGCAAAGGAAACTAGAAGAGAAGGCAGTAGAAGCCCCTCCCCACCTAGAGAGGATCTTTCTTTTCCTGCCTGCTCTTGTTTTCCCTGTTCTCAGCTTCGAGAGGGTCCATCTCAACGTTATGACTTCTCAGCCATCTTACAAAGGGGAAAACGTCTCGCTAAGGGAGTAGAGGCCACTCCGAGGCAACAGCCGCCTGGACACCCGTTTCCAGGTGGCCGTCTTTCCAGTCCTCAGGGAGCTCCCTTCCCGGGACTCACATGATGGCAACAAAGCAGGTCCCTAGTGAATCAGAGGCGTTAAACTGCCCACCAGGAGTCTCTCCTCCATCTGCCTGGTGATGACAGACTGTATTATCCGGAGATGCCCCAACCTGTGGCGTCTAGACCAATATGTAAAACACTCACAAGCTGCTCGGCCAGTTCGTAGTCTAGGTCCAGCAAGTTCAGCCTCAGGGGCCGGTTGTACATGAATCCTCGCCCGAATTCCAGCTGCATGAGCTGCTCCAAGTTGGCGACACGTTCGAGGCCCACCAAGATCAGAGCTCGGACACCTGCAGGGACAGGTCCGCTTAAGACTGCTCACGTGGGCATTCAAGAAACACAGCGCTTTCCTCCCACCTCTATTTTTTAAAGAAAACTTCAGTATAAAAATTTGGCTTTGTAGTGAGGTGGATGAATCTAGAGCTTGTTACACAGAGGGAAGTAAGTCACAAAGAGTAAAACAGATATCATATATTAACACACATATATGGAATCTAGAAAGATAGCCCTGGAGAACCTATTTGCAGAGAAGGAATGAGGACATACAGACATAGAGAATGGACTTACAAACACAGCAAGGGAAGGAGAGGGTGTGACAAATCGAGAAAGGGGCACTGATACACACACACTCGTGCGTGGAAAATAGATAGTAATAACTAGCGGGAAGCTCCTGTATAACACAGGGAACCCCACCTGGCACTCTGTGATGACCTAAAGGGGTGGATGGGGAGGAAAAGGGAGGTTCAAGAGGGAGGGAATATACATATAACTATGACTGATCTCGTGGTGTTGTACAGCAGAAACCTATACAACAGTGTAAAACAATTATCCTCCAGTTAAAAATAATAAAACAAATAAATAAAAGTTGACCTTTAACTGAAACACCTGTAATCACACTATTAGCTATTCTGCAGAATTGCAGTACTAGAACTCTGGACTCCTCTGAGCAATTGTTCCCAAGATGTCAAAAAAGTACACTGATGGATGCAACTTAGGAAATGACACTGTCATTTATGACATACATAAATTCTCAAGTTCTGGTCCTACTTAACACAGATGTGCTGTGGGAAGAACTGAAATCCCACCCCTCCAAAATCAGATGACAGGATCTTCTTCTCCATTGCTCTGGAGAACCAAGCTAATAAACTGAACATTCCTGAGCTAAGTCATGCTTCCATAAATTCTTCTTAAACCTCTGATGTTAGTATTTACTTTTTCTATCATAAAGCAAATGATCAAATAGTACATCTGGTAACAGGTACCATTGCAAACCAGTCACAATAAATTTGGGAAATATGCTTTCATTATTTTATGTTAACTTTGCTTAACATTATACTATTTTTGAGCTGTGATAACTGCAAACCAAAAACACAGTAATTCCTAATTTATATGATACAGCCAAATGAATCAAAACTTCATGTTATTTTGCAAAAGCATCAAGTTTTCTAGATGTTGTACCACATGAATGAGCCTAGGACACTATGGAGTCTGTGTCAGGACTTGGTCTATGTAAGTGAGGGGTATTTGCTGGTTCATCCCATGGCCTCAGGGAGGTGAAAGAGGACCAAGATGCTGGACAGAGGTGCCCGCAGAACAAGCCACTGCCCCAGAGGGTCTGTTAGCAAACTCGCTTCTCTCCAGCCCAACAGTGTACGTGCCTCCCATTTAGAAACCCCTCAGAACCCACCTTCTTGTCGGAGTTCCTCTGATGCTCTTTGTAAATCAGCCAGATCCCCATCCACTCCATCCGTAAAATGAATGACCACCTGAAGATAAAAGATGTGTGAAAACCCAGCTGAAATGAAAAGGAAACATCACAGACCCTTGCAAGGAACATTAGCCAGTTCAAATCCTTCACCTCACGTCGGAGGAAACAGGGGGCCAAGGTGAAAACCAATTACCCCCTATTCATAGTTCCTTGATACTAGATGGGGTATAAAATAAATGGGTATGTTGCAGGGCTTGATTTATTAAAAAGCACAAGCAACAGTGGAAATAAAAATTTTATCTCATTCTCTTATTTAGGGGATGGAGCCTCACACATGCGTGTAGGGGAGGGGTGTGCATACGTGTCATGGGCTGGACTGTGTCCCTCTGAAATTCAGTTTGAAGTCCTAAGCCTCAGTGCTTCAGAGTGTGACTGTATTTGGCAACAGGGCTTTTAAAGAGGCAATGAAGTAAATGACGTCATCAGAGTGGGCTCCCATCCAACGTGGCCAGTGTCCTTCTAAGACGAGGTGATGGGACACAGACGCAGAGAGGGGAAACCACTCGGAGACAGACGAGACAACGGCGTCTCCAAGCCCAGCTGACAGACCCCAAAAAACTACCCTGCCTCCCCCCGATCCCAGACCTCCAGCCTCCCGGGCTGCGAGAGAACAAATTACTGTTGCTTAAGCCACTCAGCCCGCGGAGCTCTGCTATGGCGGCCCTGGAGAACTGCTGTGTGTGTGTGTGTGTGTGTGTGCACGTGTGCGTGTGCGTGTGTGTGTGCACAAACGTAGAAGGAGAGATAAAATTATACACAAATAGAGAGCATAACGTATTTAAAGGGCAGGACTATGGTTACACATGCATTAGTCACAAATTCAACTCATTCGAGTTTAACTACTGATTTTCAAGGTTTTTTTTTAAGAGCTTTAGTAAAACAAAGATACTTCATTTCAGCTCAGTTGATGACAAAGGACTCTTCTACACAGGCACCAAGAACCCCAGCAAACATGAAGAACATCCGCAGAACAGTTTGGGGACGGGACTCCTGGGGCGTCAGGGTATAACCCTTGCCCAGTAAAACCCAGAGGTGACACAGGAAGTAGAAACGCGGCGGCTGCCCTGACCTTCACGTTGTCCGACGAGGCCTGCCGGAACTTGTTCTGGTAGAGCTTCAGCGTATCCGCGGTGAGGACGTAGGGGTGCTGGGCGCGCATGTTCTGGAACTTCTCAAACAGCTCTGCCTGGTACTCAGCAAAGTCGAAGGCCTCGACGGGGCCCGAGGGCGTGAGAGCCACCACGGAAACCCGCACCGTGGGCAGCTGGCTGCCGCTGCAGCTGATTTTCTGCATCTGACTGATTCTCCTCAGGATGGCGTCCATCTTGGACTCGAGGCCCTTCTGAGCCACAAAGACATTCTGATCTCTTGAACCATCGAAGCCCAGAATCACATCCAAGTTACAGGCTATAAAGCGAAAAGCATGCCATGAGCTCAAAATCAAGCTGCTGAGACACTTCCAACATACAGGCACAGCTGGGGACGTGGACCAGGAGCACGCTCACTCAAGGGCAAGATGAGATCACCTGTGTACCAGCTCTGAGAAGCAATTAGATCTGCCTCTCTCACTGGGAAAATGCATACTGACTCTTAGGAACCAAAACTGTTGGCATTTTAGTATGTTGGCTTTGGGGACTTAATCAGCTCTAGCACGGAATACAGCCAGTGTCTAGACGCATCCCAAGTGTCGGCCTTAGATTAAACACACTTGAGAATTCAAACACTCCGATCTCAAACAATCTAAGGAAACTACAAATTGAAATAGACATCAATCAGTCTGAATTATTTAGGTGAATTATTTAGGGGATTAGACAGGAGGGGTAAATCTGATAAGAGCAAGAAAAGACAGACATCCACTCCTATTTGGGAAACACATCCTATCACAGAGGCAGGTGAGAACCAGGACCCAACCACATGGGTGTTAAGCCAGTCCCAGAAGCAGCAGGTGCTGCAGGACACCCAAGGCCAGAGCTGGGCATCTGGGCAACCAGGTAACTTGCCAGCATTGAAAAGACAGGATTGAATATGTGCACCTAAAGGACGTTNCAGGACCCAACCACATGGGTGTTAAGCCAGTCCCAGAAGCAGCAGGTGCTGCAGGACACCCAAGGCCAGAGCTGGGCATCTGGGCAACCAGGTAACTTGCCAGCATTGAAAAGACAGGATTGAATATGTGCACCTAAAGGACGTTACCTTTGGAAACGTCAGTCATGCCTGGACATAAGGTCTCATGCATCGCATCATGCAGAGTTTCCAAAACCTGCTCGCTCAGTTCCGACAGCTCCTGGACATTCCCCACCCGGAAGGCCGTGGCGCTGTTGGACGCTATCTTCCCAACCTCCTCCGAGTCGATGTTCCTTACACCCACCGCGAACACCTTGACACCTCTCTGCGTGAGCGCCATGCTCGCCTCCTGAGCGTCCTCCACCGACTTGCCCCCAGTGATCACAAAGGCGATCTGTGGGACCCTCTGGTCCAGGCGGCTGCCCGCCTCAGGCACGAAGTGGTTCAGCCGCAAGTGCTCCAGGCCCACCTTGGTGTTTGCATGCCTCCCCCCTTTGTAGACCACCTTGTTTATGGCGTCGATAATCTGCTGCTTGGTGGGGAAGTCCTTCAGAAAGAACTCGTCGGTGGGGTCAGAGTTGTACTGGACTAGCCCCACCTGGATGGAGTCGCCCCCTTCATAAACTGTGTCCACAATTTCTGACACAAAACGGAGCACTTCCTGGAAACTGTCTCTCCGGAAATTGATGGAACCATCCAGCAGGAACACGATATCGGCTTTCTTCTTCTCTAAAGATGATGACAATGAGAAAGGGGGAAATTCAATTTCCATACCCAGAACAAAATCACCAAGCAGAAAATGATTAAAATAAGGCCTTCCTATCATTCATTCACAGTGAACACCTTGGCTCTAGTCCATGACTCTATAGTTACCAGATTCACAGCCCTCAAACCATCATGCCCAAAACAAGAAGATAAATGATAAAGCATCTAAATGAAAGGAAAGGAGATGTGAGAACTCAGCAGATCCCCAGCTATCCCATGCAAAATGGGGTTATGCCATGGATTCATCAGTCTATGGTATCAAGTGTTTTAGGAAATGCCACTGAACTCTTTCTTCCTGGTCAAAAGCAAATGATAGTGTCTGGCAGAAGGGGGGACATGTCCTACAGGCAAGGCAAGGGAAGGCTGGAGAAAAATTGGAAAACAGGAAGCAGACTGCATGCACCTTTGGAGGACTGCTGGACAGTATGCCAAATGCTTTGTTGGAGAGAATTTCCCAATTCTAACCAAGGAGTTGAGAATAGAGTCAAGAGAAGGGAGATCCAGGGCAGTGTGGGATGTTCCACCACCAGCACAAAAGAAGGATATGAAAGAGCTAAGTGGAATGCAATGCCTCATGGAAAAGCAGCCTCAATCATTTGCTCCAGATGTCTGCATGGCCATCACCTGCGGAGGAGCTGAGAAAGACATGGGTTGGTGGAGGAACTCAACTTGTTCTTGGCAGCACCCAAGGTCAGGTCCAGGAGCATAAGGTCAAAGCTATAGGTGGACAGCTCTCATTCCCCCCAGGGAGGTGCATTCAGTCCAAGGAAGGAGGGTTGCCTCTGTACCACCTAGGACAGAGGCTGCCTTTCAATCATGTTTGGAGGGGCATGGACTGAACAACTTCAGTGGTGCCTTTTTATTNTGGGTTGGTGGAGGAACTCAACTTGTTCTTGGCAGCACCCAAGGTCAGGTCCAGGAGCATAAGGTCAAAGCTATAGGTGGACAGCTCTCATTCCCCCCAGGGAGGTGCATTCAGTCCAAGGAAGGAGGGTTGCCTCTGTACCACCTAGGACAGAGGCTGCCTTTCAATCATGTTTGGAGGGGCATGGACTGAACAACTTCAATGGTGCCTTTTTATTCTGAGAGCCATTGAGTCTGTGGCTAACCCTCAATGCACTATTACAGAACATCTCAATAGGGCTACAGTTGGTCTCATGGAAACTCATGGAAGAAGCAAGGACCTTTTGCTTTCTGAAATGGTTCCTTCTGTTCCTCCTACAATTTCAACTGAGTTATTCTTCCTGTATTTAATTTCTAGGGACTTCCCAGGTGGCTCAGTGATAAAGAATAAACTTGTCAATGCAGGAGACTTGGGTTCGATCCGTGAGTGGGGATCCCCAGGAGAAGAATATGGCAACATATTCCAGTATTCTTGCCTGGGAAATCCCATGGACAGAGGACCCTGGCAGGCTACAGTGCATGGGGGTCACAAAGACTCAAGTAGGACTTAGCAACTAAAAAAAAACATTTAATTTGTAACAGTATCACAGCCACAAATCTGAGAGAAGAAAATCATTAAAATGAATGTTGACTACTTTTTTTCAATTAAAAAATAGTTGGTGTTCCCTCAGAATGGCCATCATCAAAAAATCTACAAACAATAAATGCTAGAGAGGGTGTGGAGAAAAAGGAACCCTCTTGCATGGTTGGTGGGAATGTAAATTAATGCACCCACTATGGAGAAGAGTACGGAGATTCCTCACAAAACTAGGAATAAAACTACCATACAACCCAGTAATCCCACTACTGGGCATATACCCTGAGAAAACCATAATTGAAAAGGACAAATGTAACTCCAGTGTTCATCACAGCACTATTTACAACAGCTAGGACATGGAAGCAACCCAGATGTTCATGGACAGATGAATGGATAAAGAAGCGTGGTATGTATATACAATGGAATATTATGCAGCCATAAAAAGGAACACATTTGAGCCAGTTCTAATGAGATGGATGAACCTACAGCCTATTACACACAGTGAAGCAAGCCAGAAAGTAAAAATATATATATCATATACTACTGCATACATGTGGAATCTAGAAAGATGGTATTGGTGAACCCATTTGCAGGGCAGCGATGGAGACACAGACACAAAGAACAGGTGGACATGGGCAGAGCAGGGGAAGAAGAGGGTGGGACAAATGGAGAGCATCGCATGGAAACACGTACATTACCATATGTAAATAAATGGCCAGTGGGAATTTGCTGTATGATGCAGGGAGCTCAGATCCGTGCTCTGTGACACCCCAGAGGGGTGGGAGATGTGTATAAGAGACAGNACAGGGATGACAGACGCCTGCAGCCTGCTCAGCTCCTCGCGGCTGAGCTGGGTCACTCTCTCCGAGATGACCTGTTGGATGGTCCCCAGCTGCCGGAAGGTGGGGATGGCCACGGCAAAGTCCGGGATGAAGGAGATGGTCTGCATTTCGGTGATGTCAGCGTTCCCAATGCCAATGCCAATAGGCACGGCCCCTCCCCTCCTCAGGACCACAGAGGGGCCCCTCACGTCATCCCCAGACCTGTCAGCTGTGAGGACAATCAGGAGCTGGGGGACGCCTTCCGCTATGCGGCTCCCGGCGGAGCCCACCAGGATGTTCCTCAGGACAAACTCCAGGGCGGCCCCCGTGTTGGGGGCCGGCCCGCCCAGCAGGGTCAGCCCGCGGATGGCTCCGACCACGCTCTGCTGGTCCATGTAGGAATTCAGGTAGAACTCGGGCCTGGTCCGGTCGCTGTACTGCACCACAGCCACGCGCACCCGGTCTGGTCCCACGTCCAGGCTCTCCACCACTCTCTGGATGAACTCCTTCAGCAGTGGGAAGCCACTCCTGACCCCCTCGGAGCCATCAATCAGGAACACCACATCCTTTTCAAGTGAAACTGCAAGGAAGACCACCTCTGTGACTCAAGGCAGGAAAGGGACAATTTCATACCAACCGTGGTGCACTAAGTAACAGCCCCCAAAGATAATCCCTGGCATTTGTACAGTAGAAGATGTTTAGGAGTGTGTTAAATTAAGGATCAGGGGCATGGGGATGTGCGCTGGATTATACAGGTGGATCCACGGTAATCAATCGTGTGTCCTCTAAAAGGCAGAGAAGAGGGTTAGAGTCAGAGAGAGAAGATGTAAGGAAGGAAGCAGAGATCAGAGACAAGAGAGGATGCTACTCTGCTGGCTCTGCAGATGGAGGGGGAGAGGCCGTGAGTCACAGAATGCAGGTGGCTTCTAGACCCCAGAAAAAGGGTTATCAGCCAGGACCTCCAAAAGGAAGGGTGACATCTTGATTTTAGCACAATAAAACGGGCTTTGGATTTCTGACCTCTAAAACTTAAGATAGTAAAATCATTCTGTTTCAAGCCATTGAATTTGTCATTTAAGTCAAATTTGGTGGCTTTAAATTCTAAAGGAAATTAACTCAATAAACACTGGAAGGACTGATGCTAAAGCTGAAGCTCCAATACTTTGGCCACCTGATGTGAAGAGCCAACTCTTTAGAAAAGACCCTGATGCTGGGAAAGATTGAAGGCAGGAGGAGAAGGGGGTGACAGAGGATGAGATGGTTGGATGGCATCACCAACTCAATGAACATGAGTTTGAGTAAGCTCCAGGAGATGGTGAAGGACAGGGGAGCCTAGCATGCTGCCATTCATGGAGTGACAAAGAGTCAGACATGACTGAGCAACTTAACAACAACAACAAAAATCACAATAATTATTTAAAGCAGCCATAGGAAATTATTAGTAATTAAATTAACAAACATTATTTAGAATTTTTGTATGTCTGAACAGTATCGTTAACATTCAAAGCTATACTCAAGAAGAAATGTTGAGGGTGAGGCAGAGACATGGGTTGGCAGAGTCTGCATAACCATCACATCTTTTAGATGAGAGATTTCATATGAGTTGCTCCAAGTCACAGTGGGTCAATGGAGGGAAATGTAACCCAGATGTCCAGTTAACCACCCAAAACCAACAGTGAATATGCCCAATCATCATTGAAGAGAAGTTCTAGGTTCTGCATTTTCAATCAAAGGGATTATATGTGAAATTAATTACTCTTATTACTGCATTTTTATCACCCAGTGGAAAGTGGTTAAACATGAAGTCATGGTAACAAAGGTTATTACTCAGAAACTTGAATATAGCATTGATAATGGGAATGTGCCTGCCTCAATTCATGCTTCGTATTTCTAATGAAAATAGAGAATGAATTATAACACAGTGACAGCCACTTAAAATAAGATATTTGGGAAATATGTGAAGAAGAAGACTCTTCGTTCTAATGGAACCATGTTATATGTCTTTTATTAGGGACATAATAAAAGTACTGGTTTTAGAAAGATAATTATCTTTCATCGTTGATATGTCTAAATCTTTATAATGCACCTTATGATGAAACAGTCTAATGTCCTTAAAAGTGATCACCCTGATTCTTCTGTTTTTCCCTAGAGAGAAGTTAGAGAGCCAACTTGGGAATGAAAAGTCATATTTCATTGCAAGGAAATCAAACCAGTCAATGCTAAAGGAAATCAACCCTGAATTGCCATTGGAAGGACTGATGCTGAAGCTGAAGCTGAAGCTCCGATACTCTGGCCACCTGCTGTGAAAAGATGACTCATTGGTAAAAACCCTGGTTCTGGGAAAGATTCAAGGCAGAAAGAGAAGGGGGTAAAAGAGGATGAGATGGTTGGATGGCTTCACTGAACCAATGGACATGAATCTGAGCAAATACCAGGAGATAGTGAAGGACAGAGAAGCCTGGGATGCTGCAGTCCCATGGGGTCACAGAGTTGGACATGACTTAGGGACTGAACAATGAACAACTGCAGAAATTATCCATTTTTCTTGGAAACCAAGGAGGGCTTCTACCTGAGGACCTGGAGTCAGCAGCCTAGAGGCAGCTCATGCTGGGGAGAGCTGGACTGCAGAAGCAACCAGATGTCTTGTGCCTTACCTGGAGCCGGCACTCCATTTTGCACCGATTTTAAGAGGTTCACAATCTGTGGTTGCAGGTCTCCAATCTTAGGAAGGGACTCCGCGGCCAGAATAAAGGCTGGGGATGGTACGATCAGCTCCAACTCAGCAGGGTCCGCGTTCTTCGCCTGGAGGATGAAGGGCACCACCCCGCTCTGCTTCAGGTTGAGTGCGGGCGTATCCACCCGGTCTGATGACTTTCCCGCCACCAGCAGCACCAGGAACTGAAGCACTCCATCCTCGATCCGGCTTCCAGCAGACTTCACAAAGATGTACCTCTGTGCATAGTCCAGGGCGTAGCCCAGGTTGAGGGTTTTGCCTGTCTTGAGCTTCATCCTCTTCACAAGATTCAGGATCTCAGGCTTATTCTGGTGCTGGTCAAAACGGGACTCCACCTTGACGTCGTCACTGTACTGAGCCACCGCAACCCGGGTCCCGTCAGGTTTCACGTCCAGCTCGTCGATGACCTTGTAGAGAAAGTCACGGGCGGCAGTGAACTGGCCCATGAGGTTGGCTGAGCCGTCAAAAAGGAACAGGATGTCTCGCTTGCTCTCTGCAACGAAAGTGGGTCGTGGGGCACAGTGAGGGCCAAAAACTCAAGAGGCACCAAACCGACCTCCGCCCAGCACTGCCAGCTTTGTCATGGGGACTCAGGCGATTCACCTGAGGACCACTGTACCAGCAAGGGAGGGGAAAACCCACACCAGCTGCCATTCAAATGCCCCTTTCCAAGCAGTGCATCTGTGCACAGGGCCAGGACAGCTGGACCCATCTGCCCAATCTAGTGCCCTGCTTCTTCAACGCTGCAAGCCAAAGAAAAGCCTAGGGGGTCTGTTCTAGCCAATCATTCTAGGAGAACAGATGGTGTTTTCAAATTGTTACCAACTTCTGAAGACATGGTACTTATCATCCTTGTGCTTAAAAATTGATCTGTCTCTAGTGACAAAGGCTGCTATGGGTTATCCACCCAAGTGTAACTGACACATAATCAGGTGTCATCAGTGCTCTATTTGGATTCTCTTTCCATTAAATTTGAGGTTATAGGTTAGAATCCAAGATAGTGTCTGTCACCACTCTGTGGGTAAGGATCTCTGTCAGCGACTTCCAGTCTGCTGTGGTCAGACTACAGAAAACACAGCAGCAGCCAATCGGGGGCTACAAGTGTCATGTGAATATTATTTTCTGTTCAAACCACTCTTAGAACTATTTTGATTGGGCTTCAGTGGGCTCCATCTAGCTACCCATCTGCATGATGTCAGCAACTGGTGGAAGTAAGGGTCCATAGTTCATCATCTTATTAATTTGCCACCATAATCATCATCACCTAGATTGCCTTTGGAAACCACCTTACCATCACAAAAAGACACAGCTTTTGTTGGGTTTATGACAAATATTTTTATAGATACAGCAGATTTGGAACATAAAAACATTCTATCAGGAAAGTCAATTCCACTTTTAAATGTTCTCAGTGTATACTCATGTGTGAAAGGGGATCCAGCTTTCTCTCTCTCTCTGTTTTTCTCCCATTTCCATCCAGATTTGCACGCCAGAATCTTCAGAGACATCGGGGCAAAAAAATAAATAAGTAAATAAAAGCTTCTGAATCTAGGGTGGGATAACCTGGGTAGAACATAAGCTGGATTTTCTAGACTTTCAAGGACAAACACCCTTTAGACAGAGGACCTAAGCTTGCTGGTACAGTGTCTTGAGCCTCCCTTCAAAAATCCATGAACCAAAGGGACCCCATCATCTCTGCACAGCTCATCGCCAGCCTCTGGAGTTCAGCCCGGGCCACCTGCCCACCAAAGAGGTGTCTGGGGGGAAGGGGGGAGGGAGCCCCAAGCAGTCACAGAGCTTTACCTGGCTGGGCGAGAGGCACCTCCTCCACACCTCCGCTAACATAAGTGGTTAGGGGCTGAATCAGCTGTTGAGGCAAAGCTGGCAAGGAGCTGAAATCATCCATGAGATACACCAGGCCCGGGTTAAAAGCAATCTGCTCAAGCTCCGCCCTATCGGCCTGGCTAGTGCCCACACAAAAGGTCAGGATGCCCGCGCGCGCCAGGGCGTTGGCGGCTTGCAAATAGGAGTCCTCAGACTGCCCGGCCGTGAGCAGGAGCAGCAGCTGCGGCACGCGGTCCCGGGTCCTGCTGCCGCCAGCTTCGGTGAAGTGGTTGGCGTGCACGTAGCTCAGGGCCGCGCCCGTGTTCAGGACCGACCCCCCCTGGAGCTGCATCTGCCTCAGATGAGCTAGCAACTCTGCCTTGGTCGGGTAGGTGTTTAGGGAGAACTCCGTCACCGGAGTGTCACTAAATTGCACTAGACCGACCCGAATGTGGTCGCTTCCAACATCAAGGCTGTTAACTAGGTTCATGACAAAGTCCCGCACATAAGGGAAATTGGTCTTTCCGACGTTGGACGATCCATCCAAAAGAAAGATGATATCCCTTTTGTTTACGTGAACTGCAGTGGAGCACAGAAAACACAGTGAGACACACACAACCGCAAAGGGCTTCCTCATGTGTGCCTGTACATGGGCACACATGCCAACACGTAGAATGCAGAGAACACCAGCGAGGCCAAGCACGTCCATCTCATAAAATATGGCAGAAGGCTGCATATTTTCCTCCAGTGGGGGCTGGTGATTGTGAGGTATACCGATAGCCGAGGTTACGAAACCCAACTGGGTCACAGAGTGATACAGTGCCAAAGCTAGAATGTTTGCAACCAACCATAGTGATCAGAATCCTTGAAACGGAGCATTCCTTCTGAGGAAATGAAAGCTACAAGGGTGCTGTGTCTGTCAGCATCAGTCAGTTTATTGCCACGGACAGAGACAGGTTTACCTGGGTGAGACTGGGTCCCCCAGGGATTCCCTCTACACATCTACACAGAGATTTTCACTTACAGACAGAAGTGTTAGCCCACGTTAACCTGAGAACACAAGTTCCCTAAGGCTAAAAAAAAAATCAACAAAATTAGGTTGCTCTCATCTTGAAACTTTCCTAGGAAGGTCCATTTTTCATTCTCTACTGAGACTCCTCTACGGGGAGTCTTGGCCTTGCTAGGCAATAATCCAGCAAGTGCCCATGAGGATTCCTCTTGAGTGAGATCACGGGATGACTGAAACACATTAAAATGCAAAGAAACTCTTTGCTATGCTTGGCCGAGGTGGCCCTCACCCTCATGAAGAATAAAAGTGAAAGTCGCTCAGTCGTGTCCGACTCTTTGCAACCCCATGGATTATACAGTCCAGGGAATTCTCCTGACAACGGAGTGGGTAGCCTTTCCCTTCTCTGAGGGATCTTCCCAACTTAGAAATCAAACCCAAGTCTTCCACATTGTAGGCAGATTCTTTACCAACTGATCAGGGAAGCCTGAAGAATCAAAAGTATTTCTCAAATCAGAGTGTTTTCCCCAACACAAGCCACTGGGGGAAAAAAAAATTCTTTCCCATCTCTTCCCTGGTGTTTCACGAAAATTGGAACCTAACAACTACTTTTAGCCTATTTGTTGCATCAAACTGAACTTCAGCTATGAAAGTGTAGATTAGAAGTTTTAAGGAAATGAGAGAGAGAGAGAGAGAGAGAGAGGGAGGCTTTTGGAAGACCAGAGTGCTGGATGAGTGAGCATGCATTCATGCACCGTGGGTCATGCATCAAACATTTTTCCAGTGGTTAAAGGTTGTGAGGCAGGGAAGCTTGTTTCCGTGATATCCATCTTCATTAAGGACAGTGAATTGCACTCATTCAATTTGTAAGCTCACAGATCACTATTGTGTCTTTAAAAATAACTGTTCACTGATAACCATAATAAAGGAGGGGTTTGGAGAACCACTTGCTTTTTATCTGCACACTCATCCCCTTGCTGTGCTTCCCCATTGAAGGAATTCCTTCAAGAGAGGAAAGGGTGAATGCTCTACACTGGTCAGCCTCGAGCCATTTAGAAGTGGACCATCTGCTTGGGAAGGGAGGGGCCAGGCTACAGCTCGTGGTCGGGAGAGGCGGGGCTGGCCCCGAGTCACCAGTGCAGACAGAACACCGGGACCTCATGAGAGGTCAGGACTGAGAAGGGAGCGCCCCGGCCAAGAGCTCCGGCCAAAGACAGACGGCCCCTGGCCCTCCAGTTTAAGTGGCATGCTCTTACTCTATGACAGTTTATGACACACAGTTGTAGCACACGGCATTTTAAGTCCTGTCTTTGTCAAGTCAGGGTACGATGAAACTCAAAGTAGATCTAGTTGGTGGCTTCAGTTTCCATCATTTAAGAGTCTCATCTTAGTCTAACACAAAAGAAATTTGCTTATTCCCCAAAGGCTCTGCCTGGTGACAGCCCTAACACGTGTCTGACTGCCCACCCCCACCCTGCAGACCACCCTATCACGTGTGTCTCCGCCCTATCACGTGTGTGTCTCTGCCCTATCACGTGCCTGTCTCCACCCTATCACGTGTCTGGCTGCCCACCCCCACCCTCCAGACCGCCCTATCGTGTGTGTGTCTGGTTCCCCCGCCTCGTACCTTCAGTGGTTCCAGTGAGGGTCCTGAGAGGCCCGAGCAAGCCGGGCAGCACTCCCTGCAAAGGGGCGGGTCGGAACTCGGTGGCCGTGAACACCAGGGAGGAGTCGAAAGCGATCTCTTCCAGTTCAGCCTGGTCAGCCACGTTGTTTCCGACGGCGAAGGCCAGGATGCCGCTCCTCTTCAGCTCCTGGGCGGGCTGGCTGACCGCATCTAGGGACTTACCGCCTGTAACCAGCACCAGAAGCTTAGGGACCCCCTCGGCAGCCCGGTAGCCGGCCCCCTCCGTGAACAGGTTGTTCCGAACGAAATCCAGAGCGGAGCCCGTGTACAAGGCCGAGCCATCCAAGGGCTTCATTTTCCGCACGGCGTTTATGACCTCCCTCTTGCTGGGGTAGGTATTGAAATAAAACTCTGGCCTCACTGTGTCTGCATACTGAGCCACTGCCACCTGGATGAGATCCTGTCTGATCTCCAGCCTCTGGATGACCTTGGCAATGAAGTCGCGGATTGCATTGAAGTTGGTCAGTCCCAGTTTGGAAGAGCCATCCACCAGGAAAACTATGTCCCTCTTGTTGACTTCAATGACTGTAGGTAGCAACGTGACAAGGTAAGTGGAATGGCCTGACCCATCATGCTCAATATGACCCTCTACATAGCTAATTCCACCCAAGGGGAGCTCCAGTTGCTCTTGCCAATGTCAAGTCGGTGGGACCCCCTGATTTATCCTAACGCATACATTAGTAACAGCCGTGTCCTTCCCTACTGCTGGCAGGTGGGGCTCCCCAACCCCCCTACCTTCTCTTAGTATGCTTTACGAAACAGTTGTTCAAAAATCAGTGTAGTTTTATTCACCACTTATTTATTATATTGTCACTAAAAAAAGTCAGAAAGCTCTTTTCTGCCATAAATCCATTGCTGGGGCTTTAGAGGTGAGAATGAAGCCACGGCTCAAGTAATTAAAGAAGTGATCCGTGTCTGCTCAGAGGGCGTTGTGTTTCACAACCTTGATTTCATAAACACCTGTCACCAAGTACAAAACTCGAAAGAGCACCAACACCCTATTCCCTTCATTTCTCTGGTCTATGCCTTGATGTTTGCAGTCAAGGAGAAAAACACTAACTATTTGGCATCATAATCAATGTCAAAAGGAAATCAGTGTCAAAACTAGTAAATGGCCCAGAAGTATTTTTATTTAAGAGACCTATGTTGTGAAGTTCCCACATTACGTGTTAAGGTTATGATAACTCAAAGACAAATCACAAAGCAGAAATGCCTCAACAAGATCACTGCCTCAAAGTGACTATGAACTTGTGTTCACCTGTTGTATCAACTCTCAGGCAACTTGCCTGAATCTCAGGAACCAAGGCTCATATCAGACCTCAGCACCTGATCCAGAAACCGAAGAAGGCCTCTGAGACTTGTAAGATGGTAAATGGTGCAAGCAGAGGCAGGTGTGTCTGCAACTTACTGAATGATTATCTGAATGTGAGGAGGCCTCATTGCTCCACGCAGTCAGATGGATGGTGTGTAACATCTTAGTTTACCTAATGTTGACTATATTGACATTATTGGTCCAGACTCTCTTCTTTAAGAGAAACATGTAAGGTACCGCATACACAAAGCATCCAGGGATAGGCACGTGAGGACCACTGCTTTGGCATTAAGTTGTGGTGTGAACAGTGTATCCCTAGTCCTCCAACTCTTCGTGGAGGCTGCAGACACGTGAAGCCACATCCCCTGCCTGCTTCCTCTCCCTCTCTCCACAGGCACATAAAAGCCACATTACAGCTGTGCAGGTACCACGTGTGTGCCTCTAGAGACACGCGGACATTAAGCACACCTGAACACACACACTGTCACACACGCCCCATCTATACTGTAGGTGCAGGTGCTAAAATCACAAATGCAGAGCTTCCTGTCCTCACTAAGATGTATGAACATGTGAACAGATGCCAAGAAAGGCGGATCCCTTCATCTGCCAATCACCAGGCTGACTCATCCCATCTCCTCCCCTCCCCCTCCCCGCTCCAGGAAAGGACTTCCTCTTCCTGCTGTGAGAGTTGGGCGGGGGGTGCCAGCACTTCTGTCTCCCCTCTTTCACAAGATTCTGCTGGGGTTCTGCTGTTCTGCACAACCCCCTTGCCGAGGTGACCCTGAAGGTCCTGTAACCAGTCGGCTGTAGTCCTCAGCTCCCTGTTGACTGACATCCGGCAGGACGTCGGGTCCCCTTCCGCCCTCACAAGCCAGGACTGGAAGTGGTCATCTCTGTCTTGCTCCTAAGCAAAGTCGCCTCAAATGTCCCGTCCCCATGGCCCATCCTTGCTGCTGTCTTCCTCTGCAACCACCTAGGGTGACTCTAGGCTACTCTTGGGCAACTCTTTTCAGTGACTCAGGGACCCCAGCCTCCAATAAAGCAGGTGCTCCTGTACCCTGAGCTTCACTGAGAAAACAGAAGCCCCTGGAAGACTCAGTCAAGCTGTGATGCTCACCCCCTAAACCGAAGGTTTCTCCAGGGGCCCAGGCATCAGGGAACTCTAGGCCACCTCCTCTCCACAGTTCTGGGTGGGGCCAGGCTCCCCTCCTTGCAGGACCGACCACCTCCCCTGGCACCTGACTCCCTCTGCCGCCCTTCTGCTCTTGTCCTGCAGTTTCTCTCATCAGTCTTCCCTGGGCGCTCCTATAGCTCTTTCCTTCCTTCTTTCCAAGACAACCCCCTTTAATGTCCTCCTCTGGCATATTCTGGGAGTAATTTTTTCAACTTTTGTGATCTGTCTCCCCATTTCACTGTAACGAACCAGCGGCCACATCAGTCTGGTCCACCAGTGCTGGGGTCTCCAACGCTTGGCATGGTGTCTGGCACATACCTGATCGCCAAGAGTATTTGCAGAACATTTACAACTGAATTGCAGAGACTAAAGATGTTTTTGTAAGTGAGGAGTGAGCGTTAGCTAAGGAAAGCTGACATGGGCCTGGATTGCCATGGATAAGAATGAACCTGAAACTTCTCCTGGAATAGAAATATCCTTTCATCCTTTGTCATCAGTTGAAAAGCTGGAACCCAGAGAGGCTGTGTGGCCTGCCCAGGATCACACAGCTGGGTAACGTCAGACCCAGTACCAAAGGTCCAGGCTGCGGCGATGGCACTTCCTGAGTGTTTAACAAAACCTGTGGAAGTTGTTCATTTGTTTCCAAAAGCATGCCAGCCCAGGGAAAAACCTTAAGATATTGTATTTCAGTCAGACAGGTGTCTGGAAATATCAAGAGAATTTTCAGGATGTAATTTTGCACCAAATCTTATTTACCCCACCCAACAATGTGCCTAATACCACTGGCAATACAGTCTCTGACAGACAGGTGAGGTTACCAGTGGTGGGAGTTGGTGCACCTGAGTCCGTCAGACTTTTACCTGCTGCTGCATCAAGAGCCACTGGGTTCTTACTTAAATTTTGAAATATACCTCCCCCCTCCCACATTGATGAAATGTATTTGGTATATGACTTGACAAGTTTCATGTTTCTTTACGTGACTCCAATCGGACATTTTTGCCAAAGGCCTGCCATCTGAGTGTAGAATCTCTCCATCAACAGAATTCCTCTTCACTTCAACAAGAGGAGGGGGGAAAAAGTTCCATAAATACCCCCAAGTGAGAGCTTTGTTATTTCTTACTTCCAGAAGTGCCACTGCTGTTACCCATCGCTAAAGTGACTCCAGGGAGACAGTTCTCAGAAGCCAGCACAGTCTAACAGGCTGACTTTCAGAGCTCAACCTTGTTATCCTGCAGTAATTTTCTGATAATCGCAATGATCCACTGAGATCCATTTTTCAGACGAGTGCAATAGAGTAGATCACACCTGCATGTGTGTGCTCAGTCACTCAGTCACATCTGACACTTTGCAACCTCAGGGACTGTAGCCCGCCAGGCTCCTCTGTCCATGGAATTCTCCATGGAATTGTCCACGGAATTCTTGTTTCCTTGAAATAAACAAGACTACTGGAGAGGGTTATCGTTTCCTCCTCCTGGGGATCTTTCCCACCCAGGGATTGAACCTGTCTCCTCTGTCTCCTGCACTGAACAGGCGGAGTCTTTACCACTGAGCCACCTGGGAAGCCCATGATAAGTAAATGGTATAGTGATGTTGCCACAGGGTCGCAAATATACCTCCCCCCTCACACACAACTGAGTGACTGAAATGAATGAATGAATGATGGTGTTGAATAACCTCAAAGTAACAAGTTTGTTGAATTAGCCACGAAAGCACACTTTCTTGACAACTCGTGTTCCACCAAGAGCTTTCCACGCACTCACAGATCTTTGGGGGTGTTTTGGAACACTGCAACCATCCCAGACACCACATCCAAGAACTAGCTCATCTAGGAAGGACTGGACCATGGGTACTTACAGGTTCTTCCGAGGCGAGTCATTCTGCAAGGCGCCCGCCTGACTCCTACAGAACCCCAAACAGAACACCCACCACCACAAAGACGGCGAGAGAAGCATACGTACCTTGGGTGACAATGGTTGGCGGTTGCAAGACAATGTGCCTTTGGGCCACGCCAACAATGTACGGCAGTAATTGTTCCTGGACGTCCCCAAGGCTACGGAATTCCGGGACAGTAAACACCAGGTTGTCATTGGTAGCTATGTGCTGAAGCTCTGCCTTGGAGGCGGCCTGGGCTCCGAGGCCAAACGAGAAAATGCTAGCCTGCTTCAGTGCTACGACCCCGTCTCGGATCTCATCACTAGAAGGCCCAGCGCTTATGAGGACCAGCACCTGGGGAACCCCTTCCTCCGCTCGGCTGCCCCCTGCCCGGGTGAAGTGATTCTCCACCACAAAATCCAGGGCAAGGCCAACATTGGCCAGCTCTCCACCAATGAACCCCAGGGCCTTCACTGCATCCAAAACCTGAGCCTTGGTGGAGTAACTGTTCAAGGAGAACATGGTTCTGGGCTCATCGCTATACTGCACCACCCCCACTCGGATCTGCTGAGTTCCAATTGACAGTCTCTCAAGGAGATTTACAAGGAAGTCGAGAATGACTGCGAAATTGACACTTCCGGTGTTGTTTGATCCATCAATAAGGAAAATAATGTCAGCAGAGTCTTGTGCTTTAAAAGAGAGAAATGCAAAAAATGTGAAAGCGTTAGAACAAGTGATCACATGCATCGTCCAGTGTTCTGACATGTTTCTTGAGAAACCAATAAGAAACACGAAATAAGGACAAACAAAACACATGTTGATGAAGGAACATGAAATTCTCTTTTAGTTCTGCATTCTGAATGGATAAGAGGCAACTTCTTAACAGAAATGATGGTGTTCAGTAGCAGCATTTATTTAATAGCAAAGTTTCCTCTGCACCATCTTTGTAGTTAAATTTCAAAAGATCATGTTTACTTTTCTGGGAGAAGTCTTGGGTATATTCTGAAATTTTCTACTGAATTTGAAGGGAACCATAGATACGCAGAACTGTGTCTTACCTGACCTACAGGAGAAAATTAAAGACCACAATAACAAAGGTCTAAAGATGATTTCTAATTTTAGGATATTTCTGTTATAATCCTCAAGTGATCACAAGAATTTTCTTAGTCCAAATCCACAGCAGAAAACAGAATCTCAGATTTAGGCTTCGGTGACTCATTGTCCCAGTATGTTAAATACTTGATTCCTCGAGCAACCATTGTTTATGCTTTGCTTTTCTTTAGAAACCAAAAATGGCTATGAATCTTCCACTTGGGAAACAAGAAAAGAAGAACTCAAACTATATCCTCAGTTTTTATTCAAAAATACTTGCTACATTTTGGGTTAATTTTCTTTTCTCAAATGTTGTTTTCATTGTGTAAAACTCAACTGCAGACCTGGGTTTGGGATGAATGTTTTCTTCATTTATTTTTACCTTTGCCTCTATATTCAATCACAAAATGCAGAACAATGTTAAGCAGAGTGATATGAAACAGTCATGACATAATTATCCAACCTTATTTTTATGACATCCTAGACCAAGTGCCTGACAGGACCATGGGTATCTAGGCCACTCAGAATCAGAATTAGTTCTGGGCTTGGACAAATGGACATAAAAAGGCTGACCAAGACCTCTTTTTTCCTCATGATGGCAAACATGAAACGTCCATTCTGTGACAGAATGGGGGTTTCACAGAAGCACTGAGCAAGGAATTGCAATCAATAAACTACCAACCTGGGTGGAATATTTCAAAGCCTCAGGTAGAACGTTTAAATCAGCCTGATTTAAACCACAGGAAAAGCAAAATTATTGTAGCAAGTGTTTTTTTAATAACTTAAGTGTATGTTAGGAATAGGCAGAGATTTTATGTAAGCATAGACAGTATTTATAGTTTGGATTTTAGGAAGCTATATTTGGGGTATAATTGTATGTAAACTCATTCATTCTGATACTTGTAGTGACAATGAATATTTTATATGTAAAATTAATTCTTCCTGGTACTAACAAAATTCCTTTTATTTCCAAATGGAAACAGAATACAAATCTTGTCTCATGAGATGTTCTTCTCCGAGCTTTCTGCTTGGGTAAACTGAACCAGGAATGGCTGGAATTAGGATTACTGGAATCAGAACTGGTCTTTTTCTCGCTTACAGGCAAGAAACCCCTAACAACAATTTTGCAGAGGAATTCCTTGCATAGGGAAAGATACTAGTGTGGAAATATCTTGTAAGATCATATAAGATATTAACTTAGCCTTTGCTAAGAATTCCAGAGCATTTTACTCTTCGGTGGAACCACAAGGTTCCCGAGGGACCTTTGGGAGGATGTGGCTCCAGCAGTGTGAATTACACTGCAGGCTATAGCAATGGCTCCCTTTGTCCCAGGAGTTCCAGGCTCCGCAAACCATACCACAAAATTCCTCAACACTGCCCAGACCTAAGCCAATGAGCCTGAGGGACAAAAGAAGATTTATCCCTTACTTACCAAACCAAGACTTTTTCAGGAAGGACTAACTCTGAGCCTGAGATCAGTAAAAGAAAAATCGCAGGATGACTCATTCCTTATTAATTTGTTACTTCCTTTTTGATTGCAGTTCACAGCGAAATAAATAAGATAAACAAACACTGAGGGGAAAACCCTTGAGCGTTGTCTTCTAAAAAGCTGAACAGCAGCAGGTCATAGAAAAATGTTGGATAATTTGTCATCACTGAAAAAACAACGTTGTTCTCTTATGCACACGATGGGACACACACAAGGGCATGCTGTTATCCAGGAGAGCTGAAGCCTCAAACAGACACGCGTTCACGGGTTCTTGTGTACAGCAAGGCACACCAGGGACCAATATTAACTCTAAGAGGAACCAGATCTTTCTAACATTTAACATATGAAACTGTCTGGTTTTCTACTTTTATGGCTCATGTATTAGTATCACACCCTCAGTGGCATTTTCTATGGAAAAGTTTCAAAACATCCATGGAAAAATTGAAGGCGCTTTCAACATTGTTGGAAACACTTTTCCTGAGCACACTGGTGTGAGCACAGTGCCTTCTTTAGCTAGTGAGATGCTCATTTTTCAAGAAAAATATAAAAGATCGTATTTGTATTTCTTATGCAAACACAAAATCGCAGATAGGTTTTGCTAGTTTTCTCAATCTTTGTTTTGTAAAGAAAAGAAAACTCGTCCTCACTGAATGTAGGTCACCTTTTTAGCTTTTGTTATATTAAAGCTTTTGTATCTTATGTCCATTTATAAAAGGGATTTTCAAAAGCACAACTTTCAGGGATTGCTTGAGTAGAGTTCATTAAGAACAGTGATGATCATATGTACGTTGGTGGGGGAAAGTTACCTAGTGGATAGATAATGGAAAGAAATGGCCCTAACTTATTAGCTATCTCCATAATGGCTACCTGACTACCTTTTCCAAAAACTTTAAGAAAGGATTTTTTTTTTTCTTCTGTGGAACACACAGTGGAACATAATACAAGAGAAATTGCAGAGTGAAGTTAATTAGAAAAGACAATATAAATGGATTAATATTCCACCCTGGAGCTGCTAGTGGCTTGGGCACTAGAAGACAGAGATGCTTTCTTGGCATAAAAACAAAGGTTTTGTCATCTGTGTAGAAAAAGACTATGTTGATAGGCTTATTTTGCATTAATGTGGTAATCTAATTGTTTATCCATTTATATAATGGTTAAACATAAAGGCAAACTCATCCACCCATTTTCTTGAATCGGCCAAAACATCAATAAAGAGAAGATGTTCCATTTCGCTCCTAATCCTCTTCATTGATTTTTGACATGGATGAGTTGTATTAAGAAATGCAATGATTAGTGAATTATTGATGCGGAGGACATTGTAGCGAATGCAGAAGGTCATTAGACTTTCCATCTTGTAATCTCCTTGTAACCTGCAGTGCTTGGTTTGGGGTGCACTTGGAGTGCCGCCTTCTTTCCCTATAATCTGGCAGAATTGACACTAGTGTCACAAGGCAGAGGTGAGACACACCATTTGAAGTAGGGAGTGATCTTCAGGTCTAATGCAAATTATCCAGACTGTCCCTCACTACTCTCTTTGAAGTAGACCCACTGGTAGCACCACGAGTCCTTCCACCCCTATCAAAGCTGACGTCACAGGTAACCACTGGGGAAACCATCTTTTGCACAACTTCTGGAACAAAATTAGCTCAGCTTACTCTACACTCCCAAACACTACTGCGTCTCCTGCTTTGTCATCTCTTATTGAAATGACTGATGCCAGCTCAAGCTGAACTCTCCCAGCTTCTTCCCTTTCCACTTCAATATCTTAGCTACATGACTCCTTTCTTCTCCTTTCCCTTCTGATCTCTCTCTTCTCCTTTCCCTTCATCCTAGGGGGTGCACATTTCTCCTTCTGGAACTCATCTCAGTAAGAGGCCCTTGGTTCCACCCTAACTTTCTGCCCATTCTCCTAGAATTCCCTCCACCCTGCCTGTTGCTGATGAGGAGACCTAGTCCTGGGTATTGGTCAAAATCACAGTGGTGCAACACATGTGAAATTTACATGGAATTCCTTCCCTATGAGTCACTTTGCACTGGCAAGAAAGCTAATGGGGGTGACTGGTTAAGTAACTTGCCAGACAATTAGTTCTCTGCATGTCACTGGACATGAACATACATCCAAAGTCCTTGCATCATCAGGACACTGACGAGAATCACTGGAATCAGAAGCATCTCTGTGGGTACAACGATGGTGACAGTGTGGAGGAGAAGAGAGAAAAACCCCATCCAGAGCCAACACATAAGTGACTTCAGCTCCTGGATTCAATTCCTACAAAATAGATTGGGACTGGATCATCTCTAAGGCTTCCAAGAGCCGACTCACTGGGAAAGACCCTGATGCTGGGAAAGATTGAGGGCAGGAGGCGAAGGGGACAAGAGAGGATGAGATGGTTGGATGGCATCACCAACTCAACGGACATGAGTCTGAGCAAACTCCAGGAGATGATGAAGGACAGGAAAGCCTGGCATGCTGCAGTCCACGGGGTCGCAAAGAGTCGGACACAACTGAGCAATTGAACAACAAATCTCTAGGGCTTCTCACAATTCTGAGTCTATCAAGTCTTTGAAATAAATTCCGTAGCCTCAAAGGGAGGAGCTCTGCGTGTTGCTTCACTGGACCCAAAAGTGGATGCCCGCTTCCCCTCTCACTTGAGCTCTTTCAGACCCTGAGCTTTTTTTTAAAGGAAACAGACTCTTTCCCAGGAACAAAAGGAGGGACTTTTGTCAAAATCCTGCCCAGCCACACTGAGGCATTTTGTCCAAGAAGCACTGCTTGTGGGGTCATATCAGGATGTGTGTTTTTTGGAGTTGGAATATTAATTGTTTCAAAGGCACTACTCCTTTTGGAGGGAGTGAATGCTCTATTTTGGAAGGGGATAACAGAGAATATTCAAACCTTTGTTTTTAGGCCTGTGAACAGGCATCTCTTTCCTAATCCACCCCACCACCTTTTAGCAAGAGGATTGCCTTAATGCCAGCGGTTGCCAAGCTTATCTCCAGAAGAAGAGCGAGGCAGGCAGCAGGTTGGTGACGTTGCCATTACCTGTGATGTCTTTAGGGGTCTCAGTGCCTCCAGCCCTTTCTGGAGTCATGGATGAATGCACACAGGCCACTAAGTTTCCTACTATGTCATGAAGTGAGGTAAAATTCTCTAGGTTGAAAACATGCATATTGAGCGGTTCACTTGCTATTTCTTTTAAGGCTCCTTCATCTGCATCCTCAACTCCAATTGCAAACACGTTAACATCAGCAGACTTAAGTTCCGCTGAGGGCAGAGCAAAGCCGTCCTCCGAGTGTCCATGGGTTAACACTACGATAACCTGAGGGACTCCGTCACTGGCCCGGCTTCCAGCAGCCTCAGTGAGGTGGTTCTGCATTACGTATGCTAATCCTTTTCCAGTCTGATTGCTGCCCCCAATATAAGACATGTTGGAAACATGGGAGAGGACTTCTTGTTTAGAACGATACGTATTGAACAGGAACTCGGTATGTGGGTTGCCGTTGAACTGGACCAGAGCAAAATGGAAATCATTGTCTCCCACTGCTAAAGATTCTATAACATCATATAGAAACTCTCGAACAAGTTGGAAATGTTCCTTGCCAATGCTCCAAGAGGAATCCACTAGAAATATTATATCGGCAGCGGCACCATTTTTGACATCTTTAAAAGAAGACATTGGTTTAGATGTTTCCCCTGTTCAAGAAATGACCTCCCATCAGTGCAAAGCCTTCCTCAGCTCACTCAGTCTCTACAGTGCTGTGCCTGAATGATTTACGCGTGAGTCGGGGGGGACACTGACTTACCTGAGATGCGGGGACCTGGACACGTGGACTCAGCAGCTGCTGGTGCCCAGTCACTGGCCCAAGTTCCATACACGGTGACTGCCACACATGAACCAGTGCAGGCCCCAGAATGAGGACGAACACTCCCTGGGGTGTCCTTGACCTCTAGATTCTTTGTGGCAGTTTGAACCCCAAGACCCACCTGATCAGACTGGAAGGATAGCCTACTCCAGATAACCAAACATCACCTTAGAAGCTCATTCTTCAGTCTGGGGCCTTGGCAGAATGGAATACTGAAACATACTACTGTTTTACCTGAACTAGTCTCCCATGCTTTGGGTAATTTGCAAGAAAAGTGAATGTCATGAGTACATCTTAAGTGAAGAAGACTTGTATAACTGTAGCAAAGGGCAAAGGCTTGTTTTTTGTCTGTTTCTTTGTTGAGACTCCCTAGCAGGAAGAAAGGTACCTTAACTTGATATGACACTTCAGAGCCATCTATGCCCTCTGAGACGTTGAACAGTATTCACCCCTTTCAAAGATGAATCCAGGTCTCTCTCAAAAGTAGGAGCAGGAGGCTCCAGGTTCCAGGCTGTGAGTGGCTAGGGAGTGCCCTCCTTTCCTGAGCCAGGCTGGCTGGGCACAGCAGACTCCTGGACTCTACTTACCTGGGGCTGACCTGATGCCCCAACCCATGTTCCCCTGGCATTGGGGTGGTCCTCACCTCCTTGCTAAGAACTACCAGATCTGGAGGAAGAATCCCATCAAGACAAGGAGAGGGACCCAAGTCAAACCTTCCAAGCTTATAATACATGTACCATTTCTCATTTTTCTAGAACTCTGCAGGTTCTTAATAAAATTAGGTAGGATCTATTTTTACACAGTATCAGGAAACTGATTATTTTTTTAAGATTTGATGATTCTAAATAAAAAGTGTCTTTCTGTGTCCAGAGTGAGAAAGACCAGTATTTATTTTTGTATTTTTTTTTTCAGATAACATAATTTTTACTCTTAATCATTGTCTTCTCTGGGATTTATGTGCTGAGACATTAACCAGTGCCAGAAATGTGGAAAAGCTCTTCCAATGGCAAAATATTTTCAATACAAACTTTCTGCTCACACCCAATGTAAAAACAAACCACTTGCAACCCACCACCAAGATAGCAAACCCAAGTTTCAGTTTAAAAAAAAGTCTCTCTCTCACACTTGGATAAAGAGGAGCTGAGAAAGTCTGTAAAATAAACGAACATCCTGAATCAATGGATTGGCTCTCTCTTCAAATCCTATCTAAGCTCTCTCTCCAGCTCATGATGTCTGAGATCTAAAACAGAGAACACTGTCCCTCTTAATAAAATAAAGAGGTGATTCTGGATCTTACCTGGCTGTTGTTGACCATGAGTAAAGGAGAAGCCTGAGAAAAAGAGGCAAAGAATGGCCACTAAGGGCAAATGCCGATGTTTCCTCATTTTGAGTGTGTCTAAGCACCACGTGAGAACCTACGAGAGAAAACAGGGGAGATGAGAGCCATCAGGTTTTGACTCTCCAGTTACTAACGAGTGAATCAAGGTTTTATCCCTTGGATGAAAAATAGTTTCAGCTAAACAGAGACACGGAGTCTCTGAATCTAGTGACTGTAAGACTTTGGCCATAGCTAAAAAACTATGCAGTTCAGCCTTTTTTCTCTCAAGTTAAGGCAGGTAACAAGAGCATATCATGAAGCATGTGGCAGAATGACAGAGGGTGGGGAGGAAGGACACCTGGAGGCACAAAGGGGAGGCTCCTGATGCCCGGCCTGTCGGGCACATCTGCAGGAATCCCACCAGGAAGCTCCACTTCATGGAGGAAACGGGCTTTGTGCGCATCCCGGTGTGCGCAAAGCCCCACAGCAGCTGGGACCACTGTGAATCTTGCCTTTATTCTCTGTTACTATTTACCACTTTTCCTCCAACAAAAACCTGCTGTGTGCCCAGTTCCAGTCGCAGAGTGGAGCATGTACAGAGATACTGAATCAGCAAGACCGAAGCCAGTCCTTAGGGCTGACAGCCTCGTAGCGTGGTCTCCCTGCAGACTTGACATCCAGCCAGCCAGGGTCATGTCTGGATGGGCCCAGTAGCTGGTGGCATGCTCCCTTTTCCCTTCAAGCAAACACCACCTTCTTCCCACCCCACACCTCACAGCACCCCCACCCACAACACACCTTCAAGTCAGCTTCATCACCCTCCCATCGCCAGTGAGCTCAGCTTGAGGGTCTAGGCTTTTCCTAATGACCCTCCAAAAAAAAGGCCTAGGTCTTCTCCACTTAGGTCCCCTTTCAAGACATCACCTCTTTTCTCTTCCCCTTGATCCAAGGCTCTGGTTTCCCCTGACTCTTTCTTAGGTCATGGATATCTGACCTATGCAGTCTCACAGGACCCCATGCTTGGTATAATGGGTTGGTGTTGCTTATAAGTCTGAACTTCAGGGGAAATATCCTTCATGTTCACTTTGCACTGAGCCCACAGATTCTGGAGCTGGTCCTTGCTGCATCTGTGCATGTGAGTCAATGACTCTTCTTACCCCTACCCAGACTTGTCAGGGGTTCCCTGGTCAGGTTTGCATTGTGGCATTAGAGAGAAGTGCGCCAATCAAAATTATTGGTTATTTTTTTCATTCATTCATTCAAGTAGATATATTCAAACTGCAAACAAAAACCAACCAAACCAACAACGCCTATAAAAGAGTTTTGGAGAGACAGGTACACATGGCTATACTCAAAACGAACAAACAACCAATAAGGACCACTGCATGGCACAGGGAACCCTGCCCGATGTCATGCAGCAGCCTGGAGGGGAGGGGAGCCTAGGATAGTCTCGTCAACAAATGATGCTGGGAAAACTATATCAGTTCAGTTCAGTTCATTTCAGTCCCTCGGTTGTGTCCGACTCTTTTCGATCCCATGAATCACAGCACGCCAGGCCTCCCTGTTCATCACCATCTCCCGGAGTTCACTCAGACTCACGTCCATCGAATCCGTGATGCCATCTCATCCTCTGTTGTCCCCTTCTCCTCCTGCCCCCAATCCCTCCCAGCATCAGAGTCTTTTCCAGTGAGTCAACTCTTCGCATGAGGTGGTCAAAGTACTGGAGTTTCAGCTTTAGCATCATTCCTTCCAAAGAACACCCAGGGCTGATCTTTANTTTCGATCCCATGAATCACAGCACGCCAGGCCTCCCTGTTCATCACCATCTCCCGGAGTTCACTCAGACTCACGTCCATCGAATCCGTGATGCCATCTCATCCTCTGTCGTCCCCTTCTCCTCCTGCCCCCAATCCCTCCCAGCATCAGAGTCTTTTCCAGTGAGTCAACTCTTCGCATGAGGTGGTCAAAGTACTGGAGTTTCAGCTTTAGCATCATTCCTTCCAAAGAACACCCAGGGCTGATCTTTAGAATGGACTGGTTGGATCTCCTTGCAGTCCAAGGGGCTCTCAAGAGTCTTCTCCAACACCACAGTTCAAAAGCATCAATTCTTTGGTGCTCAGCTTTCTTCACAGTCCAACTCTCACATCCATACATGACCACAGGGAAAACCATAGCTTTGACTAGACGGACCTTTGTTGGCAAAGTCTCTGCTTTTCAATATGCTATCTAGGAAAACTGTATATCCACATACAAAAAACAAACAAACAAAAAGAATCTGAATCCTTACCTCACACCACTTATAAAAAACTAACTCAAAGTGGATTAAAAATCTAAATGTAAGACCTGAGACTATTAAACTTTTAGAAGAAAATATAGGAGAAAAGTCTTCATACCATTGAATTTGGTAATGATTTTTTCCATATGATACCAAAAGCACAGACAACAAGAGCAAGGACAGACAAATGGCTCTGTATTGTTGCTGCCCAGTCACCAAATCACATCTGGCTCTTTGCAGCCCCTGGACTGTAGCCCACCAGGCTCCTCTGTCCATGGGACTTCCCAGGCAAGACTACTGGAGTGGGTTGCCATTTTCTCCTCCAGGGGATCTTCCTGACCCAGGGATCAAGCCCACATTTCCTACATTGCAGGTGATTCTTAACCACTGAGCCATCAGGAAAGCCCAAATGAGAGAAGACCAAATGGTACTATATCAAACTTTAAAACTTTTACACAGCAAAGGAAACAATCAAGAGAGTGAATAGGCAACCTACAGAATGGGAGAAAATGTTTGCAAACCATATAACTGATAAGGGGTTCACATCAAGAACGTATAAAGAGCACCCACACTTTATAATGATAACAACAAACTCTGATTTAAAAATAAAAGACTTGAATAGACATTTCTCCAAAGAAGGCATAAAAATGGCCAACGAGAATATGAAAAAATACGCAGCATCAGAGAAATGAAAATCAAAACCACAGAGAGAGATTATCTCACAACCATTGAGATGGCCACTATCAAAAATATAGTAAGTAAGTGTTGATGAGAATGTAGAAATACTGGAACTCTTAGGCACAGTTACTGTGAATGTAAAATGTTGCAGCCACTATAGAAAATTATATGGAGGTTCCTCAAAAAGTTAAAAGTACAGTTACCATATAACCCATCAGTCCTACTTCTAGGTATGTATCCAAAATAACTTTAAATAAGATTTTGAAGAGATATGTTCACACCCAAGTTTAACGCAGTGTTATTTACAATAGCCAGCAGATGGAAACAGCCATGCATGCATATTCATTCATATTTGACTCCTTGAGATCTCCTGGTCTGTAGCCCACCAGGATCCTTTGTCCATGGAATTTCTTAGGCGAGAATACTGGAAATGGGTTGCCGTTTCCTCCTCCAGGGGATCTTCCCAACCCAGGAATCGAACCTACATCTCTTGCATCTCCTGCACTGGCAGGTGGATTCTTTACCACTGTGCCACCTAGTCACAGGGTAGAAATAACATAAATGCCCATCAGTAGATGGATGAATAGAGAAAATGTGGCCTGTCTATATAAAGAAATATTATTCAGCCTTAAATAAAAGGAAGAAGTTTTGTCACATGCTACAACATGAGTGAACTTTGAGGACATTGTGCCGACTGAAACGAGTCGATCACCAAGAGATTCCACTGATGTGGGGTATCTGAAATAGTCAAGCTATGAGAAATAGAGAATAAGATGGTGGTTACTAGAGGGTGGGAGAGGGGAATGGGGAATTATTGTCCAATGGGTAAAGAGTTTCAGTTTGGCAAGATGAAAAAGTTCTAGAGATCAGTTGTGAACAAGATACATATAGATAACACAAATGTACTGTTCACTTAAAAAGAATTAAGATTGCAAAATTCCCACCATGAATGTTTTACTATAATTCCTTAAAAAAAAAAAAAAAACACAGAAGTTACCTGTGGTTTTTAAAAACTATGGGTAATTCTGTACACCTAACAAAGTTTTCCAAGAGAACGCACTGGTCATAGCAAACACTCTCTTCCAACAACACAAGAGAAGACTCTACACATGGACATCAGCAGATGGCCAATACTGAAATCAGGCTGATTATATTCTTTGCAGGCGAAGATGAAGAAGCTCTATACAGTCAGAAAAAAACAAGACTGGGAGCTGACTGTGGCTCAGATCATGAACGCCTTAACGCCAAATTCAGACTTAAACTGAAAAAAGTAGGGAAAACCACTAGACTATTCAGGTATGACCTGAATCAAACCCCTTATGATTGTACAGTGGAAGTGACAAACAGATTCAAGGGATTAGATTGATAGAGTGCCTGAAGAACTATGGATGGAAGTTCATGACATTGTACAAGAGGCGGTGATCAAGACCATCCCCAAGAAAAGAAATGCAAAAAGGCAAAATGGTTGATTGTCTGAGGAGGCCTTACAAATAGCTTGAGAAAAGAAGAGAAGCTAAAGGCAAAAGAGAAAAGGAAAGGTATACCCATTTGAATGCTGAGTTCCAAAGAATAGCAAGGAGAGATAAGAAAGCCTTCCTCAGTGATCAATGCAAAGAAATACAGGAAAATAACAGAATGTAAAAGACTAAAGATCTCTTCAAGAAAATTAGAGATACCAAGGGAACACTTCATGCAAAGATGGGCACAATAAAGGGCAGAAATGGTATGGACCTAACAAAAGCAGAAGATATTAAGAAGAGGTGGCAAGAATACACAGAACTATACAAAAAAGATCTTCATGACCCAGATAACCACGATGGTGTGATCACTCACCTAGAGCCAGACATCCTGGAATGAGAAGTCAAGTGGGCCTTAGGAAGCATCACTGCAAACAAAGTTAGTGGAGGTGATGGAATTCCAGGTGAACTATTTCAAATCCTGAAAGAGGATGCTGTGAAAGTGCTGCACTCAATATGCCAGCGCATTTGGAAAACTCAGCAGTGGCCACAGGACTGGAAATGTCAGTTTTGATTCCAATCCCAAAGAAAGGCAATGCCGAAGAATGTTCAAACTACTGCACAATTGCACTCATCTCGCATGCTAGCAAAGTAATGCTCAAAATCCTCCAAGCCAGGCTTCAACAGTAAATGAACCAAAAGGCAAAATGGTTATCTGAGGAGGCCTTACAAACAGCTGAAGGAAGAAGAGAAGTGAAAGGCAAAGGAGAAAAGGAAAGATATATCCATCTGAATGCAGAGTTCCAAAGAATAGCAAGGAGAGATAAGAAAGCCTTCCTCAGTGATCAATGCAAAGAAATAGAGGAAGACAATAGAATGGGAAAGACTAGAGATCTCTTCAAGAAAATTAGAGATACCAAGGGAACANTGCAATAAACATATGCAGATGACACCACCCTTATGGCAGGAAGTGAAGAAGAACTAAAGAGCCTCTTGATGACCATGAAAGAGGACAGTGAAAAAGCTGGCTTAAAACTCAACATTCAGAAAACTAAGATCATGGTATCCAGTCCCATCATTTCATGGCAAATAGATGGGGAAATAATGGAAGCAGTGAGAGACTTTATTTGGGGGGACTCCAAAATCACTGCAGATGGTGACTTCAGCCATGAAATTTAAAGACACTTGCTCCTTGGAAGAAAAGCTATGACCAACTTAGACAACATATTAAAAAGCAAAGACATTGCCAACAAATGTCTGTCTAGTCAAAGCTATGGTTTTTCCAGTAGTCATGAATTGATGTGAGAGTTGGACCATAAACAAGGCTGAGTGCCAAAGAATTGATGCTTTTGATCTGTGGTGTTGGAGAAGACTCTTGAGAGTCTCTTGCACTGCAAGGAGATCCAACCAGTCCATCCTAAAGGAAACCAGTCCTGAATATTCATTGGAAGGATTGATGCTGAAACTGAGACTCCAATACTTTGGCCACCTGATGCGAAGAACCAACTCATTTGAAAAGACCCTGATGCTGGAAAAGATTGAAGGCGGGAGGAGGAGGGGACCACAGAGGATGAGATGGTTGGATGGCATCACCGACTCAATGGACATGAGTTTGAGTATGCTCCAGGAGTTGGTGATGGACAGGGAAGCCTAGCATGCTGCAGTCCATGAGGTCACAAAGAGTCGGCCAGGACTGAGTGACTGAAGAGAATTGTACACCTGTAATGTAGCCATCAACTTAACAGGAATGGTAAAAATGTGGCATCTCCTTTTTGAGATGTGATAGTCTTTAAGATGGGCTTCCCTGGCGGTTCAGTGATAAGAGTGCACCTGCCAATGCAGGAGATGGGAGTTCAGTCCCTGGATCGGGAGGATTCCCTGGAGAAGGAAATGGCAACCCATTCCAGTATTCTTACCTGGGAAATCTCATGGACAGAGGAACCTGGTGGGCTACAGTCCCCGGGATCACAAGAGTCAGACACAACTTAGCGACCAAACCACCACCACCAATCTTTAAGAACTAAGTTTTCTCTAAAATAAGAAAACAATACAACTACACCTTTTTAAAGCATATGTATGTGCCCCTATAATTAGATAACATAACATTTCCTTGGCACTAGAAAATAATTGGAAAGGAAGAAAAAACAAAGTGTTTGCCAGCAAAATGTTACAGTTTGGGGAAGAGGACTTGAATCTCAGGAAAGTGAAAAAGAATCTGATACAAACACTGAGACCTGGAACAAAACTTATTTCTGTCCCAACTGTTAATAGTGTCATCAGAGCTATGAAATCCACTCCACCTAAGGCTTAGCCTTTTGCACCTGCTTGATCTTCCTACCTTGACTTTCCTCTTGCCATGGACATGCCATGGGCTGGGTGATTCCATTCGTGGTTGTCCATTGTACACATAATTCAGGAATCCCATTGTCCCGTCCTGCTGATGAAGACAATGTTAAGGATGGTCTCAGTTTCTCCTGTTTCATTCTAGAGCAAGGGAACTAATGACAGCAGAGGAAGGTCTGTCTGGCTAGAGACGTGGCCTTGGCAGGGTACTGGTGTCCAGATGGACCTCGTAGCAAGACAGCACAGAGGGCCAAGGAGAGCAAAGAGCCCCTTGCTGAGGCTGTCCCCCAAGGTTGTGGATGAAGTGGGCTCAGCCTCGTGGTTTTTCCTGTCTGAGATCAGGCCCAGGGGGAGGAGCTGGGGGCCAGCTGTGAGGAATAGCAGGAGCCGAGTGTGGGCCCCGGGCCAGTCCAGCCTGCCCATCTGGTGGAATGGAGAAAGACAGGACCGTAAACAGGAGGATGGATTCCAAGCCCTGCAGCTGCTTTGGATGTCCCAGGGAAGTTGAACAAAAGTATCACCTGTGATAAGACACATTTACCCTGTGATTCAAATTCTAGGAGCTTGAAGACACAACACCAGTAGCTAATACAAAACCTGCCGTCAATATAACTGTTTTTCTGGAAATGTATTAACAGTGAGAAGAAAAGGTTGTTCTGAAGAAGATCAAAAGGCCAGTCATCAAGAGAACATATTTCTTTCCACAGTGAAGTGACTGCCAGTGGGGATAATGGTAACATTCCAGCAACACAGCCCAGTCCTCTTGGCTTGAAATAGTTGACACGTGTTAGACAGGGATCTGTATGATATAGAAAGGGATTTACCCAGCATCCGGAGCTTTTGTTCCACAGGATCCCCAAGTCCTGCTCGGTGCTCAGGGCAATCCCCACAGGCACGTGTAGAAACCCACACATGGCTGGCTGCTCTGCTTTCTTCACTATGGATGACCCACCAAGCCACTGTCCCAGCACTGCCCCAGTGTCCTCTACTCGGGGAATCTTCCAGACCTTTCCATCCAGCCATACCTTTCTTTCTCAAACTTTGCTCAACCTATTCCTGAGTTTGTCTTTAGGGGAAAAAAAAAAAAGCACATGCAATAATTGTAGTCTCTGTAGGTATTCTCAGTTGAGGATATACACTTTAGAGCAATGTAAAAGTACATCATACATATGCTACTCCTGATTCTTTCCCTTAAAATTGAACGGCGGGTTTCTTTATCAGCAGTAACCATCCTACTAGAAAACTATTTTATGGGAAAATTGTCCACCTACATTATTTACATTTTACTGGATTCTTTCTAGAAGTATAGCCTGTGCTTTCGAAGACAACTTGTAATATTCTAATAGGTCAAGAAGCTTTTTTTTCTAATATGGATGCACAGATTTCAAAGGATTTGTCAACCTCCCACAAATGTGTACAACATCATACCCATGTATATGGGGTCTCTGGGGACAGGGTCCATGTTCATCTGTGATTCTAGCCACATCTCTTCTAACTGCCCCCTGAAGTTTAAGCAACACTGCTTCAAGAAAAAGATCTGATGCAACTCTTCTGGGAGGTCCAGTTCAAGATGCAGGATTTTAAGCAGTATTTTTGTTTTGGAATGAGGGCATGAAAATAGTATAGGACCTCATTGCAAAGCACTAGACAAAGTAATCCATGAAGAGAAAATAGGTTATGAGACAAAACCTGTTTAGCCACTGCTGGGTGTGGGTTGGGGCCAGCTTCAGGCATCTCTGTAGACAGTCTTGACAGAGAGCATGGGTGAATTGGGCGTTGAGTGGTTTTACTGGTTTTTACCATATATCTTGGGCTCCCCTTGTGGCTCAGCTGGTAAAGAATCCGTCTGCAATACAGGAGACCTTGGTTCAGTCCCCGGGTTGGGAAGGTCCCCTGGAGAAGGGAAAGGCCACCCACTCTGGTATTCTGGCCTGGAGAATTCCATGGAACTATATCTTACAGCAGGATCAGATCCAACTTACTGGAACCCGTGTATTCTGCCATATCTTAAAACACTGGGGGGATCTCTATTGACAAATTCTAAAATAATTGTCCAGTCTGATTTGTTGTTTAGTTGCTAAGTCATGTGCAACTCTCTGATACCCCTTGGACTATACGTAGCCTGCCATACTTCTCTGTCCATGGGATTATCCCAGCAAGAATACTGGAGTGGGTTGCCATTTTGTTCCCCAGGGGATCTTCCCAGGGATTGAATCCACATCTCCTGCACTGGCAGGCAGATTATTACCGCTGCGCCACCAGGGAATCTTCTGAGGCATTAATTACTACTTACTTTATTCTGTAGGGAAAATGAGCTTTAAATTGATCGAAAAATATATGTAATGATTTTTATTTCAGAAATCTTAATCTCTAGTAGAGGAGACTTCCAAATGAAGTGCTTCTCATTGGGACACAAAGAAATGAAAAATATATACGGTGTGGTGCGATTGCCTTCCCTAAAACCTACCCAGATGTTGAAGAAAGGGAAAGAGAGGGGAAGACACGAGGGGGCGGTGAGGAGAGGGCAGGGGGAGGTGCTCTTCCAGCCCTGACAGCAAGACAAGATCTGGCTGCCGCGACAGTAAGGATTCCAGGCTCCACGGACGGTTAATGAGCTCACATGCTGGGCTGAGCTGAATTCCCAGGTGGGAAAAATGCCTTCAGCTCCCCCACCTTCGTCCTGCTGCAGTGCTTGGGGGCCAGTCATGTGGCCCAAGCATGCCCAGCCCAGCTGCTGAATATTTGCTCATGTTTTTGTTCGCAGTTATATCTCTCCTATTGTTTATCATGTCTTGGCATCCCACTTTTTAAAACTGAAGTTCTTGGCAACCAATCTTGGAGACTTTTTTCTTTCATTTAGATTACTAAAAGATGTCAAATATCATCTCCCCAAATGATCACCCAGCTTGTCCATTTTAATAAGGAGGAAAAAGGCAAACACTGCCTGCCCTTCATTGTCCTCCTCTAACTCTCCCTCCCACGACCAAGAACCAGAGACGAGAGGGCTCAAGCCACATTTGCTAAGCCCCTGTCTCAGAGGCGGGATCCCATGCCCTCCTCCCACAGCCTGATGGCCGTGTTTTCCTTCATTTTATAGCTGCGAAACTGAACCCAGGTGAGACGAAGTGTTTTGTCCACTGCCACTTAAAAACAAGATTGAACCAGAATCCTAAGGAAGGGTTGCATTTCCAAAGCCCAAAGGCAGGAAATGCGAAGAGGCTGTGCCAGACTTGGCCCCAGTCTCAAGAAAACTCCCCGTGTCTCTTCTTTGGCGGAGGTGGGAACAGACGTAACTTCTTTGCTGGTGACAAACCACAGATTCTGTATCAACAGAATTCATTTGTCTGCTGCTGTTCTTTCAAATATGAAAAAAGTCAGAATTAGCTGCCTGAGACCCTTGGGTTGGATGGAGTGTTATGCAGCTTTGTGTCATAGATGTCCTAAAGGCAATAGATCCAATCATAGGACTTCATTCAATTCTTATCTTTCTATTGAGCATTAGTAAGTCTTCTTCTTTCTTTTTTTTTTTTACTGGTCTCATTCTAAAAAGAATTTGAGATGCCTTTTTCCTTTTCATAGCTGTCCACCTGAAACTTAAAAAGACACCTCTCATTATGAAGATTACTCTCCATGGCCCTTCAACTCAAAATTGCATTCAGAGTCCAATGACATTCCCAAGCTATTTTCCAATTTCATAAGATTAATTTTCATTAAGTCTACTCAAAAGCTTTTTCATTTTCCATGTCTGGAAATCTTTTTTAAGAAAAAGACACACACATGCACACAAGGAAATCATTTTCCAACAAAGATTTAAATGTATCCAGAGCTCCCATTTTGAAGTCATTTATTTAGCCTTCTCTAAGCACTGCTTTTTAAAACCAGGCTGGTCCTCCTATCAAGTTCTAGCACTCTGTTAACTCCTGACTGTCCCGTTTTATGTGGGAGCTGCAGGAATAGTGGAAGACCGCAGCCAGAGAGCCCTGCCATCTACATGAGCTGAAAAGTCACATTTCTCTCAACCCCAGGGGCCTCCAGCTTGCAGCACCCTAGTCTCTCTCTCTTTTTCTTGTCCTTCTCCTCTTTCTTCTTCTCTTTCTTCTCTGAACCTTGGGGAAAATTCTTGTCCCAGAGAGGAAGCTAAAAGAGGGTTTATTAGATCCTCCAGTTAGGGAGGGAGGACATGGAAATTTAACATTTTATTGCTACTGAAAGAGCTTTGGGGGAACCTTCAAAAGCAAGCAATTTGGAACAACTGTAAGAAGACCCCCTCCAAAGAAATGCATCAGAAGCTTCTTTTGTACCATTTATTTTACAATTTGAATCTCGCATTTCCATTCCATGAAATTGTGCTACAGAAGAAAATATTAGCCACGCATACACATCTGTAAGCAATCATCTCCTTGACCCAGGCTCTGAAGGTATGTCCTGTGATAGCAAAACTTAACTCTTCTGATCCTGGGTGTCAGCCTGGGCTCACTGCCACTTATTGGTGTCCTTGTCAGACACTGAGTATCAGATTCAAGACCTCTGGATCTTCCTGGCAATGTCATGTAAAACAATGTCTGTTCATGTCTTAGCCACTGTAAACAGTGCTGCTATGAACGCTGGGGTACGTGTATCTTTTCTATTTAGAGTTTTTGTCTTTTCCAGATATACACCAGGAATGGAATTGCTGGATCATACAGTAGACTTATTTTTAGTTTTTTAAGGAAACTCCATGCTGTTCTTCATCGTGGCTGCACCAATTTATATTCCCAACAGTGTAGGAGGCTTCCCCTTTCTCCACGCCCTCTCTAGCATTTATTATCTGTAGACTTTCAGTGTCCATCGACAGATAAATGGATAAAGATGTGGTGTATATGCCCAATGGAATATTACTCGGTCATAAAAAAGAATGAAATCGTGTCATCTGCAGCGACATGAATAGACCTGAGGATTATCATATTAAGTGAAGTAAGTCAGGCAGAGAAAGAGGAATAACATGATATCACTTATATGTGGAATCTTAAAAAATGATACAAATGGACTTATTTACAAAAACAGGAACAGACTCACAGACATGGGAAACAAACTTACGGTGACCAAGGGAGAAAAGCGTAAATTAGGAGCTTTAAGATGAACAGACACACAGCACTACATATAAAACAGACAAACAGGAAGGACTCACTGCAGAGCACAGGGAGCTATTTTAGTAGGAAGTGGCAACCCACTCCAGTACTCCTGCCTGGAAAATCCCCTGGACAGGGGAGCCAGGTGGGCTACAGTCTACCGGGTTGCTCTAAGAGTCAGACACGACTGAGTGTCTGAGCATGCATGCACAGGGAACTGTACTCAATGTTTTGTAATAACATAATGGAAAAGAATCTGAAAAAGAACATGTATGTATAACTGAATCACTTTGCTGTATACCTGAAACACAACGTGTAAATCAACAGTATACTTCAATTTTTAAGTGCTTGTTAAAAAAAAGAAAAAAAAAGTCTGTTCAGCAGCTCGTACATTGGAATAGAGCAATCCGCAAAGGAAAGATGGGACTGTGCCCTCACAGGTAACCTCCTCCCAGGACGAGGGCCCATGAGGCTCTGCCAAGTACCGTCTAGGGCCACCTTCCTTTTCCCCATAAAGGCACCTTGAAGAACCTCCAGATTAACCACCCAGATATTCGGAAATTTATTTAAAGACATATTGCTAGGGTCCAAGATAATAAACACGAAGCAGAAAGTTCCACAGTTGCTGTGGCTGGAAGAACTAGATACCACGATGCACACGTAAAGAACTTTCTGCCCTTTTAAACGTGAGGTTTTTCTTGCTAGTGATGAGCATTAGGCAGAGACTAGTTCAGATTTAACGTAAGGGAAGGGAACGCCTTAGAAGACGCTTCCAAAGGAACTGCAGGAACGTCCCGTTCCACCCCTGCCATGTGACACACGGTGCTGTCGGCTCCAGGGCAGACACCGGTGTGTCCTCCCTGCTTGCCCTGCCCAGGGACTAGGGGCCACTGGCCTCTCCAAACCATGGGGTCCCGTTGTAGAACTGTTCAAACAAAGCGGCTAAAATGTCCTCAGACGGTAAGGGAATCTTAACCGTTTTTGTTTGTTTTCTAATCTGATTCATGTTCAAGTCTAGATAATTATTTTAAATAGTTCTTTTTAATTAAATATAAGCAGCTGATAAAATATCACCATGGACTGAATATAATAACCTGGAAAAAATCGACTGCCTTCCCGTCTCAGTCAGTAAAAGTCAGTCCATCTCTCCCAGCCGCCCCGGCTTTACGTGCAGAATGAGGCTGAGTCCCGATGCTCTAGCCAGCAGTGGTCTGCGCTGCTTTTCCATCTCTTGCCCTGGGCTCTGACTGCTGGTGGGTTTCCTTCCGCCCCCAGGAGAAACAGAGAGCCCACCAAGTGCTGGTTGGGGGGTGTCTGTGGGCTTAGCTGAGCTGGCTCTGGGCTGCTGAATCAACTGACGAGGACTTCAGAAGAGAAAGCCCGTTTCCTGGAATGGCTTCTCTTGAGACCTGAGTCATCTCCAGCTGCTGTTCAGCTCTGCATCTGAGATTAAATCAGTTCACAAGCTCGCTCTCCCTTCCAGTGGCCAATTCTCGATGCCCGGGGTCCGTGAAAATCAAAGATATGGGCTGAACCAGGGGGACTGGACAGAAGCACTTCTTTCATACCTTTCCCTAGCCACACCCACCTTGCAGATGTTTCTCTGTACTTCATGAAACATCTTAACATTCAGGAGAACACCAGGATCACACTATGCGAGATGCAGCCAGGCCCCAATGAAAGACTAACAGCCTTCGGGAGAGGGTTTGGCAGAACTTTGCATACTTGTCCTATTTTTCTGCTTTTTTCTTTTCTTTCCAGATTTTTTTTTTTTTTGAAGCAACAATTACCTCTCTGCTAAATAAAATATGATACTCTATAAAAGATTGGTCGATGGCCAAAGAAAGCACCTTTCTTCTCGTGATACTCCAAATGTACTCCTGAAGATACGTTCTCTTTATATTCCTGGTCCTCAACACCCACCTGTGAGAGCACACTGGCATGTCCAGGAAATGCTGATTCTGCTTTGGGACCCAGATCGGGAAGATGCCCTAGGGAAGTGAATGGCAACCCACTCCAGCATTCTGGCCTGGAGAATCTCACAGATAGGGGAGCCTGGCAGGCTGCAACCCACTGGGGTCGCAAAGAGTTGGACACGACTGAGCAACTAATACTCTTGGGACCTCAGACAAGCAATTCACCCCTCTGGGTTCCATTTCTTCATCTGAGGTGTCAAGGGTGTGGGCAGAACATCCACCAAGGTAGTAATTTGGGGATATTTCAAGTAGCCAAACGGAAGTCAATAGCCTGCCAAGTCAATAATTTGCCCTAAGGCGAGGGCAGGTCTGGACTCTTAGTCATTTTTGTCCCCTCCTCCCACCCCAGAGTTCCCTGCCCTGGAGCACAATGGGGTTTATTAAGCTTAAAGGAATATGAGACACATGGGCCAAAGTTTGGGAGTTACTGGGTTAGTTCCATCTTAACATCCCTTCTATTTCTAAAATTCAGAAATCCTACCCGGATACAGCAGACTGGGTTCTGAAACACCGTCGTGTTAATTTAAACTCTTTCTCAGTAGATACCAGTAACATGCTTCCTCTAAACGTTCTTACTTGGTTAACGCCCTTGCATGAAGGTACTTCAGCCTGCTTCACCGCAAGCAGCCGTTCACCTCAAAAGAAAACAGTGAAATCCTAACCATACATTTACTTCATATATTAGTCACACTTTTTTAAAAAAAACTAAGTATTGAAACAGTCTCTAGGTGGGTCCCAACGTGACCCAACGAGCTCTGCTGAGACGTAACTCAACAGATTGCCTGTGACCCCGAGACGCCCTGCACCGCGCAGGGCTCAGAGGGATGCGTCGCCCTCTAGAGGACAGAAAGCAGAATGCACGTTCAGGAAACGCTTTCCCAGGAGGAAGGCAGACACTAATTCACCTTTTCACGTCCTTCCCGAAACAGATCGATGAGGCCAGAAGGTATTCAAATTACATTTTCAAAAATCAATGAATTCCCCAGAAGAACTCCTCTTTGTAAAGTGCTGAGGGTGCTCTCTGAATATCAGATGGTCATCACCCCTGGTTCAGACAGGACAAACTGGTTTTTTTTCTTAAAAGGGTAGGATCATCTCCTAGATGTTTGGAAAGAGAGAATCCATATCTAGAAAAGTGGATGAAGACAGCCCAAGACTGTCTGAAGAAGCAGGAACTTTTTTAAGCTTCCCTGCTTGAAAACCTGCATCATTTTGGAGCGTTCCTTTCCTTGGTGAGAGCTGCTAAATGGGATTTTTTTTAATGCCAGCTCCTCGGGTCTTCAGCTATTTATGTAGCAGTGGGTGTTACAGTGCTGTCCACAGCAAAGACACCGTGAAAAGTTCACTCCTGTAGGTTTTGGTGGGAAGGCTGCTGGGACAGAAAGTCCCCTTCAGATGGGAACCCGCCCAAGATTCTTCCCCAGGAGATAACAGATCCCCGGGTTCTTCCAAAAAGGAAACTGACAAGGACTGCTTTTCAAGTGAAACGTTTGCCTAAAGTGATTAGCATGCGAGCAAGACAGCCTCCTACGAATTCAGGACCTCCCAGTGGATTTTAAATCCTCAATGTGGAATTTCACATAAAACTGGATAATGACAAAGACCACTTTAACCAGTTGAGCGAGGGCATGGAGGAAGCCTCCTGGGCGAAACTCTGCTAACTTTCAAAAGGCAGGAGGTCTGATTTCAAGCTGGCTTTAAAATCAAAGTCAGATGGGGAGCCTCCTTGGAGCCACAAACCCACCATCAATTGTCTGTTGAATAGAGGGGTTTCTTTCTACTTTATCATCAGTGATGTATTAGGTTCTAAGGTACAAAATCACAGATGGCACTTATGATAAGCGAATGAGAAGCAGTGAATCCTCAACACTTTGAAAATGAAGGGAGGTGCAGAAATAAGAACAATTCCTATTCAGAAAGAAGCTTATCTGGCATCAAAAGCATCCTTAAGACCCCCAGTTTGGATATTCACCATATATCCCAGCCCCTAAGGGCCACAAGCATGGTGGGGTGGGGCACACACCCTCCCAAGTGCTGGAAGAGCCGGGGGCCAAGGGCCAACATTCTAGAGGCTTCCCCGGCCACCTCCCAGGAAGGTGGGGGTGGCCACACCCTCCATTTCCCCACTGGAAAAAAAAGAGCCACCCTCACCACCCTGTGAGGAGACTCCTCCCCAAGCCTCTCCACCCAGGATCTTCATGATTTTCTCAATGCCGTGAGTGGAGAAAGAAAAAAAAAAACACCTTCTGGTAATGGAAAACCCTTGCCTCAACAAAGAAGAGCTCGAGACCACGTGATCATTCCTAGATCTTGAATTCCTACAAACACCCCTCACCTTCCCACCCCTCTGCCTTCACCTTCAGCAAAGCCCACGCAGGAACGGAGCAGAATGCAGGTCCCACCCCCCTGCGCCCCATCCCCAAAGGTGGCCTGAATGCAGGAAGGCAGCTCAGATGCTGTGGTTGCAAAGCCCAGGTCTGTTCTGGGGACCAGCTCTCTCGCCTGGCACTCCTTTCCCTGTTAGCTGGGAGAACTCTGGGGAGCATGCACCAATTCCCCCATCACTGTTCATAGACTACGACAGGAGGGCATTCTCTTCTGGGAGAACAGCATCAAATAGCACATTTCAAATCGCAATGCAAGCTAGTTCGGGGGCCTCCACGGTTGGGCCGTCTGCCTCCCTGAAATGGTAAAGACTGGACTGCCCTCTGAGCCGCCTACTGGTGCCACGGCCTCTGCAAGTAACTGAGCGTCTCAGAGCCCGGGAGCATCTTTAAAGCCAGGGAGCCACACCTCAGCGCTCCCGACCAAGAGTCTCTTCCTTTCTCTTTAGCCCAGCTAAAGAGCTCAGGAGTTCCAATAGCGTCCAACAACCAGCTGGTTTTCAATAACATTTTGCTTAGGAACAAAAAAAAAAAACCCACCTGATTTTAAAGTCATTTCTGTTCAATTTTTTGAAGTTACAGAGATGGGGGATCCCTGAGTGAGGACTGCCTCTCCCTTTGGGGTCCGAGAACCCCTGCAGCTGTGGGACCCAGTGATTCTCGTACAGAGTGACCTGTGTTCAGCAAGAGAAGCAGCTGGCAAGGGCCAGCTCCTCCGAGTCCCCACTGGGTGGAGGACACTCCCCTGCATCTAGAGCAGTTTGTTCTTGGGGTCCAGACCAGCCTCTCAACTCGCTCCTCGGGCTGGCTGTGAAATGGCAATCTCTGCTTACAGCCCCCAGAGTTCCGCTGGGCCCTCCCAGGGAGCCCACCGCACACAGTAGCCCCTGACACGGGTCCTCAGAGCAGACTGGTGACTATCAGGGAACACTTTCCATCCTGGGGGAGAGGACTGGGGCCCCACCCTCCCGGCCGGGGAACAGGCCCCAGGGCCTCCGGGCTTGGCACGTTCCACACATCTGGGCAACGCAGGCCGGCTCGTGGCCCCAGGGGCCCTGCCTTATCCACCGGGCCTGCCGCCCAAACACCAAATTCCTTCTCCTCCTCTGACCCTGGCAGCTCCTTTAGGCAACCCCAGAGGGGACCAAGGCACCAGCAGTGACTTCAGATTCCTGAAAAGATGGAGCCCTGATGGGGAGGACTGAGGACGCCTCCGCCTGCCCCTTGCGAGGACAGCGAAGTCACCCCCATCTCCCGGTGGGCGACAGAGGCGCTCAGCCAGCCACCCGCACCGGCCACCTCGGAGAGAGTCTCCCCAGAGTGGCTCTGGGATCCCTGCACAGGCACTTCTGCAAACAAAGCCGATTCTCAGATTCCAGCTGAGCGTTCGAAGGAGGAGGCTACGTCAAATAAAACAAACCGTGAGCCCGAAGAGCAGACAAGGATGGACACGACAGACCGCACTGCAGGACGCAAGGCAGCTCCAGCCCTCAGCCCCGCCAGGGGAGCCCCGGTGGCACACACGGAGAAGGAGAAAAGCGGCCGGAGCTTCCAGAGACCGCAGCTCCCACCGAAAAGGGACTCTCAGGGCGCGAACCTCGGAGCCGCCGAGACGTGGGCAGCGGGCCACAAACCCGAAACCAGGGGAACGGGGTCGAAGGGGCACTTACCCTGAGCAAACCTGGAGAAGCCTGCGTCCTGGGCTTCGATACTCAATTATGTGCGATTCTGACGCATGGTTTTCCCCCGCGGGATGCGTCTCCTTCCCTTCTGCAGAGAGGGGGGACCCCCGGGCGGGCAGAGGGACCCTGGGCGGGCGGAAAGCTGCTCTCGTGGTCTTCGCAGGAGGCTGGCGCGGGAGAACTGAGCGGCCTTTGGTGGAGGACTGAGCTGTGAACTGGACGGGGTCCAGGGATACAGTCAAGGCTCCCTCCAGCTCCTCCTCCTCCCTCCTCCGCCCCCTCCTCTCCCCCTCCCCGGCGGGCCTGCCCCAACACTGTAAATGAAAACCAGACTCCTGCTCTGTCGCTTCTGGCCTGGACCACGAGCTGATGTCACCTCGGAAGGCTGTCTTCACCCCACGAGCCCGGAGCTGGATGCCTGCAAACCCCAGTTCTTGAAAAAAAAAATCCACCCCTTCTACTCATCACCTTT
>SJYV01038783.1:84779-95573 GCA_006410875.1 Neotragus pygmaeus | reverse complement strand
CCTAGAACTGCTGCAACAGAGTGCCACAAACAAGAGGCTTAAAACAACAGAGATGCCTTGTCACTCTGTTCTAGAGGCTGAAAGTGCAAAATCGGGGTGTCAGCAGGGCCATGCACCCTCTGAAACCCCCAGGAGAGGGACCCCCTTTCTTCCTTCAGCTGACGGTGCCCCAGGCACTCCTCACCCAGCCTCTGTCTCTGCGTCACAAGGCTTCTCCCCGCGTGCCTCTGTCTCCTTACAAGGACACTCGTCAGACCAGATCAGCGTTCCCCTACTCTTCTGCGACCTCATCTTCACCAATTACATCTGCAACAGGCCTGTTGCCTAATGAGGTCAAAGCTGAATGCCAGGGTCCAGCCCCGGTGGATCCAGGGAAATTTGAAGTGTGGACAGCGTAGGCGAGGAAAACTTATTTATTTATTAATATAAGATTAGATTAGAAAGAAATAATGTAGTAGGAGAATTAGGTGGAGAAAAGATGCTGAATAACTTGGTTTACGTGGAAAGCCAATAAAGTTCCAGACAAGGAACTTGCACCATGTACGTTAGGCTGCCGGCGCCCTTTTGAATATTGGAGAGTGCCCCGCCTTGGGCCCTCTCATGGATCTTAGCAAGCAGGGCAAGTAAGTAGACATGGCGAGCCTTCACGCCCCAGATGGGAATTCAGTCTGAAAATAGAGTGAAAGGGGGACACGGGGGAAACTATTCCGTCCAACGACTGGCCCGGCCTCTATTGTCTAGAATGGCCTTTTATACCTTTTTGATTGTACATAGAGATCAATGGGTAATACAAAATTATGCAGCCAGATTCTTATCAAAACCAGGCTTTTCTCTCTGCATACCTAGTTGTATACACAAATCTTAGGTGATTTACATCATCTTCCTGCCAAAAGGGCCAATTAACATTTTACAGCCTTTTTCTGATAAGGGTTTGTCAACCAGAAGACTTATTTGTGTTGATCTTCCCAAAGTCTGGTGCCACTCTCAGAAAGCAATAAATAAAGTTACATTCTTACATAGCAAAGATACAGCAATTTATAACAAGTTAAAGGAGTACAGTGATTTATAACAAAAGAAATGTAATTAACTCAAAAGTCTAGTGTTGCTAACATCAAAACTATTATATATCTTTTTCCATATCCTGTTTACATTGATTAACATCCTCCCAGGTGCCTAAAAGATAAAGAATATGGAGGCTTGGCAGCAGTCATTGAGTCAACAGTGAAAACCCTCTACCAATGTAATTTTTAACTCTTTAGAAAAGGCTCTGTATCTTTAAGATGCTTTTAAGCTTTGTTCTTCTCGCAGTTGGGGGGCTGTAAGCAATTCACAAGCTGTAAGAGGTCCGGGGAACCTGTTAGGCAAGCTAGAGAGTTATCAGAGGGGGTTTGAGCTGAAACATCCCTTTCAAATGCAGAAGACTAAAGCCTTGAGTTCACTTTTTCCAGAGTGTGTCAGAAGAGTGGAAAAGCAGGCAGATTTTTATTTGGGGGGGTACATGCTCAGGAAATACCAGGGGGAAAACCTGAGGTCTGATTAGCCTTGCCATCAGAGCTCAGCCGCATGACCTTGTCACGGGTGGAATTCCTCACGCTGGCTCNCCGGGGAACCTGTTAGGCAAGCTAGAGAGTTATCAGAGGGGGTTTGAGCTGAAACATCCCTTTCAAATGCAGAAGACTAAAGCCTTGAGTTCACTTTTTCCAGAGTGTGTCAGAAGAGTGGAAAAGCAGGCAGATTTTTATTTGGGGGGGTACATGCTCAGGAAATACCAGGGGGAAAACCTGAGGTCTGATTAGCCTTGCCATCAGAGCTCAGCCGCATGACCTTGTCACGGGTGGAATTCCTCACGCTGGCTCCCGGCAGCTGAGCACCGAAGAAATGATGCTTTGGGGCTGTGGTGTTGGAGAAGACTGAGAGTCCCTTGGAATGCAAGGGCATCCAACAAGGCCATCCTAAAGGTAATCAGTCCTGAATATTCTTTAGAAGGACTGATGCTGAAGCTGAAACTCCAATACTTTGGCCACCTGATGGGAAGAGCTGACTCATTAGAAAAGACCCTGCTTCTGGGGAAGATTGAAGGCTGGAGGAGAAGGGACGACAGAGGATGAGATGGTTGGATGGCATCTCTGACGCGATGGACATGAGTTTGAGCAAGCTCCGGGAGTTGTGAAGGACAGGGAGGCCTGGCGTGCTGCAGTCCATGGGGTCACAAAGAGTCGGACACGACTGAGCAACTGAAGTGAACTGAGCCCTTTTTCCTAATAAGGTCACCTCTGAAGCCCAGGGGGTTAGGACTTGGACGAACCATTTTTGGGAAAGACAGTTCAACCCATTACACTCTCCCCACAGAAAACCAGAAATTTCCTCCACAAAGAAAAACTCACTGGACAAAGAGCAAAAGCTGAGAAGATTCTGATACATAGGAGGTCCTGCAGAAAAATAGGCAGATATTCACTCCACTGTGGAAACCATCATTCAGTGAGCCCCATCCTGAACACAGATGAACTAAATTCAACTTACAGGAGAGAGAAACAGTGTAGGAAGCAGAGAAAACTCTTCTACAGAGTAAGGATGGAGATTCATAGCATTCACGGAGAGAGAAACCAAGGAACAAGAAAAGGATGCTGCTTCTGAAATGAGAATATTTAGTGGATAAGAACACGTTTATCAGTAGTAGGTAAAAATAACATAGCAAATGTAACTCATATGCGGATTCTAAGGAAGCCCAGAGAGTGAGTGTTGGGAGAAACGGGGAGAATGCTGGCATGAATTCAGTTATAAGAGAAATATGTTCTGGGGGCTCTAATGCACAATCTGGTAATAATAGTTAATAAAACTGTTTTGGACACCTGAAATTTGCTGAGAGAACAGATCTTAAGTGTCCTCATAACACACACACACACAAAAGGAACTGTGTGAGGTCATGGATGTGTTAATTAGCTTGATCGTGGTAATATGCAAAAAAGAAAAATACTTTAGGAAAACTAAAAAATACGATGGAAATTTTTGGACAACTAACTAGAGGAAATCCCTCAGCCAGTATGACAAAAAGACAGAAAAAAATAAAACAGGAAAGACAAGAAAATTACAGGCTCACCCAAGAGGTCCAAAATCTGAGAAACAGAAGTACAGAATGAAAGAACAGAAAACAGTAGGGATGAAATTAGCAAATAAATAATACAAAAATAAATAAATCCCAGAATTGGAGGGTCTGAGTTTCTGGACAATAAATGAAACAAAGAATGAAGAGGGATCTCTGCCAAGGCACATCTCTGTCACATTTCACAAAGCACTGCAAACAAAGAGAAGAGTCTAAAAGCTCACAAAAAGGGGGACGGGGGATTGAAGGTTTAAACAAAGAATTAGGAACCGGAAGAACTATTAGACATTCTCAAAAGTAGTACTGGAAACAAGGAGACCTTGGAGCCATGCCTTCAAAAGTCTGTTAAATATTTCCATCCTAAAACGCCACATCCAACCCACTATTAATCACAGGGGCCACAGAGGATGAGGTGGTCGGATGGCATCGTCAACTCAGTGGACAAGAGTTTGAACAAACTCTGGGAGACAGGGAAGGAGGGGGAGGCCTGGCAGGCTGCAGTCCATGAGGTCGCAAAGAGTCAGCCTGAGAGGCTGAATGATAACAAAGGGCAGAGTAAGGACACCATCAGGCGAGACTTCAGGAAACTATTTTCCGGTACCTTTTCTCAGGAGACTACTAAAGGATGCGCTCCACCAAAATGACAAGGAAGACCAGAGAGTGGAAACAAGAGCCCTGTGAGGCAAGACTCTAACAGAAGCCGCAGGAAAAGGCCGTTTCCAGGTGTGAGCGCCTAGTCGTCTCTGACTCTTTGTGACGCCATGGACCATAGCCCGCCAGGCTTCTCTGGGCATGGGATTCCCTGGGCAAGAGTACTGGAGTGGGTTGTCGTGCCCTCCTCCAGGGGATCTTCCTGACCCAGGGGTCAATCCCGTGCCTCTTAGTCTCCTGCATCGCAGACAGGTTCTTTACCACTAATGCCACTTGGAAAGCAGGTAGATGATATACCACCACCGCCTGTGCAGCCAGCCTGGCAATCAGTGAGCCAGGACCAGAACAAGAGGGGTAGGAATCCAAAAAGGGGGGTTCTCAGGAACTTAGGAAACTGGTAACAGATGCATGTTGTGCTTGATGACTGTCGAAAGAGGCTTGGGCAAGAAGTATGCATAAGTACAGAGACCAGCACAGCAGAGGAGAGGTCATTAGCAATTCTGCTAAAAACGTAAACACAGAAGAACTGTTTAAGCAAAACACACAATAAAGTTATCAATAGGAAGAGGGAAATGGTGGATACAAGAAAGCAGAGCACTCATTTTCATAGAAGGAAATCAGAAGATCTTTGTGGCTGAAAAAGCCGAGAATAACAGTATAAGTATTTCACGTAGATGGAGACAAATATCCAAAAAAAGGAAAAGAGTTCAGGCGATTTCAAAAAGGGTGGGACAGAGAGTTTCTGGGTTTAGTTTATTTTTTTAATTGTCCCTTTTTTAAAAAGAAAGAAAGACAAAATCAGGAAAAAAATCAAATAACTTAGCTGTGGGCTTACTACTTGGTTTCCAGAGTTTCTGAAGATGATTGAAGGACAGAAAACTCTTGAGAGGGGTTCCCAACAGCATCAAGTTTCTGTGTCCCCAGGTGCCACTTTTTGATTTGGAGAAGTGGATTTTTTGGCTCAAAGTTTAAAACTTTGAGGCATAAATGTATATACACACTTGCATCATTGAAGAAAAGAAGTGTTGACATGCTTTCTTAAAATCCAAATCTCAACACCTTTCAACACAGCCTCACCAGGTTGTTGTGTTAACCGGAACTTAACCAAAGGACATTTCACTGAGTCTTGATGTCTCAGCATTAAGGATTTGCACTATAGGAGGCAGGAGCAAGGCGAACGTTCATCTAAAGCTTTCTCTCATCTATTTTCTACAACTGAGTCTCTGTCATGATTAAAACAGATTCTGTATTGTCAAGCAGAGTCCAGTCTCTCCACAAACCAGTAGCAAACCTCCTCCTTGGTGATCCGAAGGGGAGGTTTATGGCGTGGCATGGAAAACTCCATATGGAGCATGGTTGCACGCCAAAAAGAACAGTGCTGTTTACAAGTCGTGTCTGAGATTTACATGGACTGAGACGTTTTAGCTGTGCCATACCATTTGCCTTCAGAAAGTGCTTTTAATCTTTCTTCTAAGACAAAAGGCTTATTTAAGGAAAGGTTCCGCATCCTTCTAAACATTGTTATAAATATCTGGTTTCCATTAATTCTAAATGAACTGCCATTTCTATGTTCCAAGGAATTTTTCCTGCTTACAAAAGAAGGTCAAAAGATCATTCTTAAAGATGTTCCCCAAATGTACCTTGTTTTGTCAGTGAAATTCACTGTAGCTCCTGTGTTTCAAAATATTTGAAACAAGACACATAAAACGGCTGTTAAAGAACGGGACATGTGATCCTCTCAGCTACGTCTGTATTGTGTCATTCTTCAATCCAGCAAACACTTAGCAAGCAGTAGGCATTGCATTGATGTAAAGATTCCATCTAATGAATGACCTGCTCCACCATGCAAAGTCTGTCTGAAATTCCCAGTACTCTCTGCTTTTCCCTTGTTTACAAGAAAAAAAGGAAAGAGGAAAGTGTGCTGGGTGTGGTAGAGTATATTATTGTTCCCCTAATATCCATCCTCTTCCCCCAGAAGATTATGCATTCCCTTCAGCGGTTATTGATTTGCAACACCCAGCTTTGTGCATGGGCTTCCCTGGTGGCTCAGCTGGTAAAGAATCTGCCTGCAACACGGGAGACCTGGGTTCGATCCCTGGGTTGGGATGAACCCCTGGAGAAGCAAAAGGCTGTGCAGATTCTAATTCTCATCCCATTGTCAAGCTAGACCGAGTGACTTGCCCAGGGCAGTGGAGTGTGTGAGAACACGATATGGAAGACATGCCTCCCGGTCTCTACAGTCCTGTGACTCTGTCTCCATCTGCTACAAAACCAGCGTGTCCAAGACAGGGGCTGCTTCTCCAAGCTAGAGGACACAGGGACTAGAACTTTTAGCGCCAACCCAAAGCCACTTTGTACAACACGATGAAAAGATAAGCATTCGGTGTTAGAAGCCGTGAGATTTAGGGACTGTTTGTTATCACAGCAGAGATGACTAATACACCAGCATAGAAGTCTGATTGCAACCACTATGTACTGCAAAGATGGCAGAAGACAGTCTGTGCCTTCTTTTTGCCTTAAATATGTCCAGTTTTATGTCCTTGGCCTGGTTCATCACCATATGCTTAGCTCTTGGGTTTCTGTTGGGAGGCCCAGGCTCTGAACAGTGCAGCCCAAGGTTGGGAAACCTCATCTGCCGTACGGTCTGAGTGACTTGTAGGGAGGTCTGCATCCTCAGGTGATAATGGCCAGCATCAAGCAGACCCAATGCCAAGGGCATCACATGCTCTGGCCACCCTAACCTCACCAAGAACCCATAAGACATTACTGTCATAACTGTCATCTACAGATGAGAAAACTTGGAACCGTCCAGACATTTGCCCAAGTTCACCCTTCTTAATCAACGGCAAGGCAGAAATTTGAACCCAAGCAGTTGGTCCCTGCACATTCCTCCAAGGAGGGAGATGAAGAATGACATCACCTGGACTCAGAGTTTAGTTCTAAACATGTGTGGGGGTCAGATAGGCTCAGACAGAGTCCCACAACCCCGGCCCCTCATTTCGCTTCTTCCTCCGTTCATAGCTTTTTCTCAAAAAAAGCTTCTTACTTATCCCTCCTCTTAAAACGTCTNATACAGATGAAAAATAGTTGCTTAAATGTTTCAGGCCTTGGGCTAAGTTCTTTACAGTTAGAATCACATTCCATTCTCAAAGTAGCCCTAGGAGGTAAACATTGTTACTACCCTGATTTTACAAATAAGAAAACTAAGGTACAGAGACATTAACTTTTTCTTAGATAAGGAGCTAGTCAATACCCTATCATCAGTATATATCATAGTCCAGGGTTTAGCCATTAAAAAAAATGAGAATGGTGAGAGGCCAAGGAGCTCGTGAATGTGTGTAGGCCTGTGTCGAGAGGAGGACATTTTCGACTGGCTGCTCCAAATGCCTGAGGACCTGCTTGGCTGGATTGGATATCAGCGAGCAGGCCACAGATTATAAGGTCTTAGAGAAGAAATTTGAGATAACAGAAAGCTTATCTTCCAACAGAGTTCATGAGAATTCAACCCCATCCAGACTTCAGTTTCAGGAGCAGAGAAAGCCTTTTGTGTGAACCTGGAAGAGGCGGGGCAGATGGAGGGACTGGATGTAAAAGGGCTTAGAACTGAAGAGGAAGAAGGTATCACTTCAATAAACATGCGAGTTCCGTAAAGCTGGNTTTCAGGAGCAGAGAAAGCCTTTTGTGTGAACCTGGAAGAGGCGGGGCAGATGGAGGGACTGGATGTAAAAGGGCTTAGAACTGAAGAGGAAGAAGGTATCACTTCAATAAACATGCGAGTTCCGTAAAGCTGGGCTGTGAGAGAAAAGCTGGAGGGGAGCAGATGGGAGTGAGGATGGGTGGGAGAAATAACTCTGACCCTTTCCCTGCAGGGGGACGGGGAGGAGCAGTGGGGGCGGGGCCAGCCTGCAGGCCGGATGCTGGTCTGACACCTGCGAAAGAAGAGGATGCAAGAGCCTCTGAGTCCACCGAAGCTTCAGGAAAGTTTCACCCAGGCCATCGAGACATCCGAGAGGCAAAGTCTCCACTGGAGAGCGCCCCTCCGCTCCTGGAAGGGGCCTGGGTCAGGACTCCCCGAGCTCAGTGGCTGCCTGGGAGTAGCCCACGGAGTGACGGTAGTGAGTGAGATCACCCCCCCATAGGAAGGAGCCCCCATCCCAACTGCCAGCATGTTAACCTTGGAGGAGCTCTCACTATCAGAAAGGGTCTTCCTGATGCTGTGATAAGGAAGAACCAGCTTGACTCTGTTACATCTGTTCCTTTCCCTTTAGCCCTGAGCTCTTGCGGTAGGTAGTCAGGCTGGCTCTTCTGTAGAAGGACGTTGCTACAGCCTGAATTACACAGGACAGGCTACTCTCAAGGCCTTTAAGAGTGTAAGGCTCTTCCATTCATATGGAGATAGAAAGTTGCAGAATACAGAACATCTGTCTTCTTGGAGGTTTACAGGAGCATCTGCAAGCTGACCTCTGTGGGCAGCTGCAAAAGGAAGGATTTCTGCTCCAAAAACCAACCACCACCACCACCACCCCCCGCCTCCCACCACACACACACACACACACACACACACACACCACCTTCTCTTTTTAGTATAAAGGAAGCCTGAGTTCTGACTGTGGTAAGATGGTTCTTTGAAACACTAGACTGCTGCCTTCTCAATCTCCTGGCTTTCCTAATAAAGTCATTATTCCTTGCCCAACTCATTCCCCAATTTATTAGCCTTTTGTCTGGATTCAGTAACAATGCAATTAGCTTCTCTGTTCTTCTTTCTCCTCCACCAGAATATCAGCTCTCCCGCCCACTGCAGGGGCTTCCTCTGTTGTGTATACCTCCAGACACACACACTGTGGCTGTTGTTTAGCTGCTAAGTTTTGTCCGGCTCTTTGCGACCCCTTAGACTGTAGCCCGCCAGGCTCCTCTGCCCACAGGATTCTCCAGGCAAGAATACTGGAGTGGGTTGCCATTTCCTCCTCCAGGGGATCTTCCCAACCCAGGGATCCAACCTGTGTCAGCAAACAAAGTCTTCACTTCTGAGCCACCACGGAAGCCCCCACACACACTCTTAGTAGGTATGCAAGTATTTGTGGAACAAAAGAGTGTGTGGAGGGAGCTCCCGGCTTGACAAATTATTGGATTCAAATGGGGATTTTGAAGCTGTGGAGGATTAACTCATCAGATTAGCGTAAGTAAATACTCAGATTTTTTCTTGATTGAGAGTACAAAAAGTCATTTGTTTGTTCAAAAAATAAATGCCCCTCTGCACTCGCGATTCGTGCGGCCTTTGTAACCCCTAGCACCAGGGATGTTCTCAACTTTGTTGCTTTCAGCAGAGAGTTTGTGATACACAAAACTGCATGTGGTTTTGTTTTCATGCCTCTGTTAGGCTTTCCAAATAGAAACATTCCTTCATCAGGAAGGAGGAAAAAGAGATTTTATGTCAAGCCAAGCAGGCTAATGTTTTGCTAATGATATAGAATTCATACACGTAAAACTTTAATATCAGTGTGTGTTAATTGCCTCAGTTACCAAGGAGTGATGAACCTACACATAAAGCCATTCTGCCTCATGATGTTTTATAAACAGAGCGTCTTCACACCAGAGCAAAAGACAAAGATGAACGTTTGAGGCAGAATAATAATTAGGAAAACCTGAAATCATTACAATCAGAAACAGCCCCTGGAAGTGCTTAATTTTCCGACAGTGTTACATTATGGATTTTGCCAATAAGTTTTATTTTTTCAACTAAGAAAAAAAAATCCAAATGTGTGTGTTACTCATTCTATCAAAGTTCAGAGACATTTTCATGACACCTCGTTATATTAATTATTCCAAAGGGGACATAGAGTTCTGGAAGTGCAGACAATCTGGGAAAAATCCTTATTACTGAGCAGACAGTTGATTATGCTTGCAAGTAAGTGACTTTATTTGTGTTACCAAACGCAAGTCTGTGTACCTGACGCATGGAGGGTCTAAACAATACCAGGATGTTGGAGTTGGGAGCAGAAAAAGGTTTAGTGCAGGGCCAGGCAAGGAGAATGGTGGCTCAGGCCCAAAACCCCGCTCTCCCCGAAGGTTTCAGCAGAGCATTTCTGAAAGGCAGGTGAGGGAGGGCCACGGTAGATCAGATCACCGTGTTCCTGCGAACCTCCCACAGGACCACTGTTATTCTGTCCCAAAACTTATTATTTTTATGCGAATGGAAGAGTGTTATAGTCTTAAATGTCAGAGCCTTGAGATTGGGCCCTCCTGTATATTTCAGGCTATAGGCAACATCCTCGTGTGTATGTGTGTGTGTGTGTCTATGTGTGTCTGTGTCTGTGTTTGTGTGGTAAAGGAAGATACAGTGTTTATTGTAGTTACAAGACAATGAAAACAGGCAGCTGGCAGAACTCCTCAGAACTCAGAACTCCTCAGAACTTAAAATTCTTTTGTTTCAAAAAATTAAACTTCTAATTTTTTAATTTCTAAATTATGAAAGTATGAGAACACATTTACAGGAGACTTGGAAAATACAGAACAAAGTTACATATGGTTCTACTATATATTACAGCTATTTTTTAAGCAGATAAATTAAGATTTTTAGTTAGATTATCAAACTCTCAAAAATTAATAGAATGTATAGACAGAAAAATAGAATGATACAGTAGATCTGAAAAGCACTATTAACCAATTCAACATGGGAAATAGATGGGGAAACAGTGTCAGACTTTATTTGGGGGGGCTCCAAAATCACTGCAGATGGTGACTGCAGCCATGAAATTAAAAGACGCTTACTCCTTGGAAGAAAAGTTATGACCGACCTAGATAGCATATTGAAAAGCAGAGACATTACTTTGCCGACAAAGGTCCGTCCAGTCAAGGCTATGGTGTTTCCTGTGGTCATGTATGAACGTAAGAGCTGGACTGTGAAGAAGGCTGAGCGCCGAAGAATTGATGCCTTTGAACTGTGGTGTTGGAGAAGACTCTTGAGAGTCCCTTGGACTGCAAGGAGATCCAACCAGTCCATTCTGAAGGAGATCAGCCCTGGGATTTCTTTGGAAGGAATGATG
>SJYV01038783.1:55921-80541 GCA_006410875.1 Neotragus pygmaeus | reverse complement strand
TTGGAAGGAATGATGCTAAAGCTGAAACTCTAGTACTTTGGCCACCTCATGCGAAGAGTTGACTCATTGGAGAAGACTCTGATGCTGGGAGGGATTGGGGGCAGGAGGAGAAGGGGACGACAGAGGATGAGATGGCTGGATGGCATCACGGACTCGATGGACGTGAGTCTGAGTGAACTCCGGGAGTTGGTAATGGACAGGGAAGCCTGGCGTGCTGCGATTCATGGGGTCACAAAGAGTCGGACACGACTGAGCGACTGAACTAAACTGAGGATTAATACAATTTTCACACAACAGCAGGGTACAAATTCAAGTTCCCATGGACTATAAACCAGGAGCCAGTGGAACATATCCAGGGACATAAAACAAGGTGCAAATTTTCAGGGTCTGTTCTCTGATCACTGTGGGATTACATTAGTCAGAATTCAATATCAAAATATAATCGAAAATAACCCACATATTTTCAAGTGCAATGTGACATTCACCAAGAGAGACCTTTGATTTAGCCATCAAAACGGGCTCTAGGTAACATTTTTAACTCAAGCCAAAGCAGCAGAATGGAAAGGTAAGTAAAAGGACGAATCCGATGTGGAATCAGACTTGCTCTTCCCCACGCTGATGTGGCTGGTAATTTGAGAACGGGACCCCTGGCAGAGCTGCCTGGTTCCCCTGACGACCCGCCTCCTCCAGGAGTCCTGCACCTCCGCTCCTTTCTCTGGCTTTGGGTGGGCTTTGCCTGCGCCTCCCGGGTGGGTCCTGGGAGACCGTGTCCCAGCTCCATCAGCCTGGCGAACCGCCGGCAGCCCTGGGTGACTGACTGGACAATGAGATGTGACGAGACCCGGCCCAGCTCCCTCTTCACTACGTAAGTCGCTCAGCACATCCGACTCTTCGCGACCCCATGGACTGTAGCCCGCCAGCCTCCCCCGTCCATGGGGATTCTTCAGACAAGTGTACTGGAGCGGGTGGCCATGCCCTCCTCCAGGGGATCTCCTTCCCGACCCGGGGATCGAGCGCACGTCTCCCACACTGCAGGCAGATCTTTACTGCATGAGTCACCGCTTCCCTGCTGTTGCTGCTGCTGCTGAGTCACTCCAGTCGTGTCTGACTCTGTGTGACCCCATAGACGGCAGCCCACCAGGCTCCCCCATCCCTGGGATTCTCCAGGCAAGAACACTGGAGTGGACTGCCATGTCCTTCTCCACACCGCTTCCCTGGTGAACAGCAAAGCACCGTGATGATCAGGCCCAGTGGCTGCTCCCCCGCGGCCCCTGCACCCACACCTTCCGACAAAGTCAGCACCACCGCCTGTTGCTCCCACGTCTCCCAACAGGGAAACTGAGGCCCAGAAAGGTCAAGCAGGAGGCCTGAGACCAGTGACCGGTGGGAGGCAGTGCCAGACTGCAGCCCGGGCCTAGAGGCTCCAAGGGATTTTCCTTCAATCCACCTTTTAACCCGCACCTTGCTGTTAGTCTAGACTAGCTTTGAAGGGGAGGTGCTGGGACACTGTTCGCATGTCCAGTCCATGAGTCTTGAACTGCTCTCGGCCCTGAGGACACAGAGGAGAACAAAATGCGGTTAATTCCCTGCCCGACCCCCACCAGCAGACAGCATCCCAGCGGGAGCCAGGCAGGGGCCCCCCCTGCACCCCGGCTTCTCAAGAGGTGGCTCTCCCCCAGCTCGCGGTCACCAGTTGTCTGGTTTTGCCTGCATGGCTGAGCCGCCCTGTCCTGTGGCCATCTGCCCGAGCCGGTGACAAAGCTGAGTGGGGTGACTCTTGCCGCTGGACGGAGCAGGTCCCTTGGGATGAGCAGACAGGCTGCTCTCAGGAGGGTCGGTCCCCAGCTGCTCCTGGCCACACTCGTCCCAGGACTTCAGGGAGACAGGGACCACATGATTGTGACCTTCAGAGTGTCCAGTCCTCAGGGAGGGGAAGAACACGGGACTCAGACCCTCATGGCCCTCCCAAGCCTGGATGTGGGCAGGGGCTTCTCTGGGCTGGCGACCATGCCATCTCGGTACAGTGTTTTATTTCAGGCCTGCCCAAGGGGCTGGGCTTCCCAGGTGGCTCAGCGGTAAAGAACCCGCCTGCCAACACAAGAGGCACAGGAGATGCAGGTTCGATCCCTGAGCCGGGAAGATCCCCTGGAGGAGGAAATGGCAACCCACGCCAGTATTCTTGCCTGGAGAATCCCATGGACAGAGGAGCCTGGAGGGCTGCAGTCGAGTCGGACTCTACTGAATGGGGAGGGGCTGCTTGAGAAACTTGAGAGGGGTGCAGCGTGCTCAGGGCAGAGATGACCAGCGACCCCCCGTTTCCAGGACTTTAGCGTCGCCATGGAGACCCAGACACAGGGCTGTGATGATCACGCCCCGTCGTGAGCCAGAGGGCAGGTGCAGCAGAGAGGCTCGGGTTGACGGGGCTGTGGGAGCATCCCTGGGCCCCCGCCCCACCCCCAGACCCTGGCTGGGCCCAAGGCAGGGGGGCTGGAACCGAGGTAGGGAGGCTGAGCCAGGCCTGGCCCAGTTGAGGCGGGAGGAGGAAGAGGCCGCCAGGCCCCACCCCGAGTCGGGAAGTTTCCTCAGTCATGTGGTCCCTCTTATCCCTCATCTGAGCAGACATTTACCAGGCTTGGAAAAGAACACTCAGAAGAGAGGGAAAACAAAAGTCCCCTTCAGAATCCAAGATGGGGAGAATTATCTTTGTACTTTAAAAAATTGGAATAACAAATGTCTGAGGCCCGTTTTCAAGTGGGAGCTGTATTTCCTCCACTGATCCTTGTCTTCCTGTCCTGGCGGGGTGGGGGCCAGTCAGATCGTGGGACCCTCAGAGTTGCGGGCTTCTGGGCTGAAGAGAAGAAGGGTGGGGTCTTGGCCCTGACCTGCCCCTGGCAGCGCCTCTCGAAACCTCCGTCTCTTCTCCTCTCCCCATGCCCCTCCCTCGCGTCCTCTGTCTCTCTGTCTCTGTCTGTCTGTCTCTGCCTCCCGGAGAGCTCCTGCACACTGGCTGCATCCCGCAGCCCAGATCTCAGCTCAGGAACGTGTCATACGTGACCCACGTGATCCCAGAGAAGCACCGCGTGTGCCTGCAGCCTGCGGCCCGCCCCCCGCGGGGTCCCGGGACGTCTCGCCCCCGTTTTCCAGCATCCACGTCAAGATCCTCCAGTCTAGCGCTTTGGTCAAAGACTAAGAAACTTTCTCAGGAAGCCCGAGTGCTTCCTGTTTGGCGCGGGCTGTGCTGAGACGTCCCCTGGGAGAGGAGCCCAGCGGTCAGAGGCTCGCGTTCCTGGAAGTCGCCTCGGGAGGAGGCGCAGCCCGGGGAGGCTCGAGCGTCGGATGGCCGCCATCCCCTCCGTTCCTCGGCCGCAGCTGCTTTCTCCAAAAGCGCCCCCGGCCCCAGCTGGCCTGAAAGATCACAGGTTGTGACCCCAGATGGTTCCCCGAGCTCCTGCCAAGGGCCCAGGCCGCCTGCCTCCGTCCGAGGCGTCGGCTGGGCTCCCCTTGGGACAGAAGCGGCGTGTCATGTCCCGAGCTTGGCCCCGGGTCTGCTCACCAGGCCCTCACCCACGTGCTCCCTGGGCCCAGGCCCTCCCCGGCGGCAGGCGCTGCTCTGTAACCCACTGCCCCCGGACGACGCCGAGGCCAGCCTGGGACCCCCGCCCTCGGGGAGGTTCCATCCAGGAGGGAGCCAGGCGTGAGGACTGTGAGGGTCCGGGGACTGGCTGAAGTAATGACGTGGAAAGTTCCAGAAGAGAGGGCAGGAAGGAACACAGCCCTGAGGCCCTTGGAGGCCCAGCCGTGACTCTGAGTGAGGGGAGAAGCCTCGAGACTCATGGCAGAGAAAGCACGGGCCGAGCTCCGCCCCCGGGGGTCACACTGGCTGCCGGGAAGGGAAACGGCCAGGACCGGGCCAGAGTCGGGGGCAGAACCTTCCTGGGCCAGGCGCACGAGGGGGGACGGTCACCATCCGAGCCCTGGGCTCCAGGGCACCATCAGGTTGTAACCTTTTAAATCCCAGAGTGAGAGAAACTCAGGCCATTCTCATACCACGTGAGTAGTTGATGCTTCCCTGCTAAAAACATTCCTTGAAGCTGGCATCACAGCGCTGGGGAAAGCGCAAGGTTGACCACCGAACAGGCGCGAGGAGGGGCTTCAGAACAGCCAAGGCTGGCCAGCTGGGGAGCCCTGTTTCCCACCTCTGAGCCGGGGTGATGAGGCTGACGTCAGAGACTGGTGAGCTGCGGCAAAGCAGGGCTGAGTCTCCCCAGCGCCCATCAGCCCCCTCCCTTTCCTAAGCCAGACCTCCGTCCACTTCCACTGCACAGGGATGGTAGCAGCAGGACCAGCGGGACAGAGCAGGCCACCCGGCAGCTCGCCTCTGCTCCGACAGGCTCAGGCGGCTGCCCTGGTGGGCCAAGGCTCAGCCCCCTCCTCTCCTCGAGGCTGCCCCCCGACCCTGCCCACAGTGAAGCCAAGGTCCCCTGGCTTTCAGCTCACCTGGTCCTAGTATCACAGAGCAACTTGCTCAGCCCTCGTCCGAAGGCCCCTGGGTCCGCGGGTTCCGGTCAAGACCCCGGCCAGGACTCCACCCTCAGACCTACGGGCAGGGAGGTCCCTGTGACTGTGGCTCCCGGGCCGGACAGAAGACTGTTCCATGGACAGAGCAGGGCCCACAGACCCGTCTCTGGGGCTTTCCCTCTGCTGACCTTCAGGCAGTTTTCCCCAGTCCTGCCGCTAGTCCTGTGTCAGGTCTGACCTCTGCAGATGCTTTCTCCCTCTCCGTTGGTGGTCTTTTCATCTTAACAGGTCTTGCGCAGAGCCGAAGGTTTTAATTCTGATGAGGTCCAAATTATCCTTTTTTTTTTTTCTGGATCATACTTGCTGATGCCAAGTCTAATAACTTGCCACCGAGTCTGAAGAGTCCCAGAGAGCTCCTGGCCTGGGCTTCTAACAGCGTTGTGGGTCTGTGCTTCCACCTGGAAGACCGTAGCCTGCTCTTTTATTCTGAGTCCCTTATTCTCGGCTGTGCTGAGGCTCTGTTGCGGCACAGTCTTCTCTCTAGCTGTGGCGAGCAGGGCACTCTTGGTGCTGAGCGTGAGCTCTGGGGCACTCGGGTCTCAGCAGTCACGGCTCCCACGCTGTCGAGCACAGGTTCAGTAGCTGTGGTTTACGGGCTTAGCTGCTCCACAGCTTACTGAACTTTTGTCCCTGACACTGACATGCGTGCTAAGTCACTCAGTCCTGTCTGACTCTTTGTAACCCTATGGGCCGTAGCCCGCCAGGCTCCTCAGTCCATGGGATCTTCCAGTCAAGGATCCTGGAGGGGGTTGTCATGCCCTCCTCCAGGGGGTCTTCACGACCCAGGGGCTGAACCTGCATCTCTTACATCTTCTGCATTGGCAGGCGAGTTCTTTGCCACTAGCGCCACCTGGGAAGCCCGCCCTGCAGGTCCTGATCAGGCCTCCACTAGGCCACCTGGGAAGCATGGTCACAGCCTATTTTGAGCTGAATCTTATATGAAGTCTGCAGACGTGTCCACTTAGTTCTCTGTCCACGACATCCAGCTGTGCCACGGCCACCTGGAGAGAGTCTGTACTCTGCTGGACTGCACTGACACTTTTGTCAAGAACTGTTACAAAGTCCAAGCTCACTCTGCTCGCCGCACAATAGGCCAATGAATCCAAGAGATGAGGTGGTGAGGCAAGGAAGAGACTTTTTTCAGAAAGCCAGCTGACCAAGAAGACGGCAGGCTAGCCCCTCAATATAACCACCCTTGGGGGGTCTGGATGCCAGGTTCTTTTATAAATCAGAAACAGGGAGAGGTGAGGAAGCAAAGTAAAAGGCTAGGAGTCTTGTAAACATCTCCTAGAATGGCTAGCCTCAGACAGGGGATGTGTTCATTTCTTCCCTCCTGCCATCTACAGGTGGACTGGATTCTGAACAAAGGCACTTTCGTTTAACAGTCAGGCAGAGGGGCAGGATTCTCTGAGGCAAACCATTCTGTATGATTATAATCGTAAAAGCAACAAAAAGCAAGTCAAAGAAACGGTTCCAACACAGAGTCGGAATTGGCTTCCTCCCCGCAGCAAAACCAGCCGGCGTGTCTGTCTTCATGCTTGTGTGTTGTGACTGGCTCGCAGAGCTGCTGAGAGTGTTACACGTGCAACGTGGAAGCTCAGCTCCGTGCTGCCAATGGCATGGTACACCTTGGTCAGCATGATGGTGCAGGAAAGGCCAGGTCCCCATAGGCCCGCAGTAGCCCTCAACAGCCTCCCGCCATCCAGCCCAGTGGCCGCTACAGGGACACACACAAGCTTTCGGTAAGTCCAGAGGGACGAGCGTGCCCTGGGGTCGTCACCCCTTCACCACGCAGGCCCCTCTGCTAGTCTGATGGCAGAGGCTCACAGGGGTCGGGGAGGAAGTATCCTTGACGTCCTCATACTGGGCACGAGGCATGGGCTCCCCCTGTGAGCTCTGAGTCAGCCAGCTGGGTTCCTTACCCTCCCCGGAGCCCACGCTATTAGGGCCCCAGAGAGCCCCTCCCAGCACCAGCCTCTGGAGCTGAGCGGCCCCTTCTCCTGCTCCACTGACCCGGGTCCCCTCCCGCCGCTGAGCCATTTCCTCCTGTCCCTTCCCCGAAGCTGAGCAACAGCTGGGACCCATCTCTGCGCAGGCTGAGTGCGCAGCACAGCCCACCCCTGCTCCATTCATCCGCCCGCCTGCTGGGCGGGGACGCGCCGTCTTCCCCTTTCCAGCCCCGGGTCCCTGGTGCCACCTGGGAAGATCCACTGCCCTAAGGGCCGCGCGCTGCACTGCCAGCCGTCTCCACTTGCTGCAAATCACCTGGAGGCAGGGCAGGTACTGCGGGGCTCTGCTCGGCCCCTGTTTAGTCAGCACCTACGACGCGCCAGGTGTGACCGGAACGTCAGACTCAGGCGTGTCCGACTCTTTGCCGCCCCATGGACTGTAGCCCACCAGGCCCCTCTGTCCATGGGATTCTCCAGGCAAGGATTCTGCAGTGGGTTACCACGCCCTTCTCCAGGGGATATTCCTGACCCAGGGATCAAACCTGGGTCCCCTGCATTGCAGGCCAGGAAGGCCCAGTATAACTGGGAAGGGTTAATTTTGCATTCAAGCTGGGCCTGCTTATGTGACGTCAACCCTCATCCTGCCGCTTCTGTTACTGTGTGTGTGTGCTTAGTCGCTCGGGCGTGTCCAGCTCTTTGCGACACCCTGGACTCTAGCCCTCCAGGCCCCTCTGTCCATGGGGATTCTCCAGGCAAGAATACTGGAGTGGGTTGCCGTGCCCTCCTCCAGGGGATCTTCCTGACCCAGAGACTGAACCCAGGTCTCCCACACTGCAGGCGGATTCTTCACCATCTGAGCCACCAGTCTTGTCTGACTCTTTGCAACCCCGTGGCCTCTACAGTTCATGGAATGCTCTAGGCAAGAGTACTGGAGTCGGTAGCCTTTCCCTTCTCCAGGAGATCTTCCCAACCCAGGGATCAAACCCAGGTCTCCTGCATCGCGGATTCTTTACCAGCTGAGCCACTCAGTTCAGCTCAGTTCCCCAAGCTACAAGTTATTGTCGGCATACATGATGGCCTGCCTCAGGGAGGTAACCTGAGCCCCCCACCTGTGAAGGATTGTAAGCAAGCGAAACTAACAGAGCCCCCTGCCTGAGGCTTGCCATTCTGGGGGACAGACGGAAGGACTGAACAGTTTTTTCACTTCATTTCGTCGCCTCCCGCCACCCATCTCTGATCCACAAAAGATCCTGGCATCCAGGCCCCAACAAGATGGCTATTTTGAGGCCCTAGCCTGCCATCTTCTACGTCAGCCGGCTCCCAAATAAAGTCCCTTCCTTGTCTTGGGGACACCGGCTCCTCTCTGATTGTTGGCCTCCCAGGCACAGGGTAGAGTGAGCTTGGACTTCGGTAACAGGCAGGCTGCTCCGCGCTGTGGGGCAGAGAAGTAGCCAAACGCGCTTCCTTCCTCCCCGCAAGGCAGCCAGGCCCTGACTCTGACGGAGAGGTGACGGTGGGCAAGGGGGGATTGGGCAAGGGTTGGAGCAGCCAGATACGCAGTGCTGTGGGGACAGGGGGCGAGGAGGCCAGCCGTGCTGCTGAAAGACCAGGAGGGCCTGGGCCCAGGGCAGCCCCGGGGAGTGTGGTCTCTGAGAGCAGGAAGGAGACACATCCTACGTCGGGAGCGGGAAGGAAGGGTTCAAGGGCCGCGAGTGGGGCAGGCAGGGAGGCAGGCTCACCTGTGGGACTGGAGGAGTCCTGCCTCCACCCCGGTGACCCCCTTTAACACCGGCCCTGTTTGTGGCCCCGGGGCCCTCATCCCACAGTAGGACGGGTCAGTGAGGCATCACCGGCCAGCCTTCCAGCACCGCCCAGGAGTCACAGAGATCAAAGTTGGGGGAGGGGAGGGGTGTGGACTAAAGTCACCGAAAATGTTATTTTACGGTGATGGATTCAGTGCAGTTCAGTTCAGGCGCTCAGTCGTGTCCGACTCTTTCTGACCCCATGGACTGCAGCACGCCAGGCCTCCCTGTCCATCACCAACTCCCAGAGTTTACTCAAACTCATGTCCATTGAGTCGGTGATGCCATCCAGCCATCTCATCCTCTGTCACCCCCTTCTCTTCCCGCCTTCAACCTTTCCTGGATTATGTAGTAGCAAACTTCACACGCAGGCTAAGGGCGACTGATGACGAGGCTGCAGAGAGGTCTTACCAGCCCAGTGCCTTGGAGAATGGGCTGCTTGTCCCCGTCCTCCCGAGGGGCTACCTGGGGTGAGGCGTAAGAATTCCAGGCTTTACCAGGAAGCTGCAAGGATGCCCCCTGCAGAGGCCGCCCGTGAAGGGAGCAGCAGGAAGCCACTCCCCACACACTGAGAAAGAAGCCCAGGCCAGCGGTTCTGGGGGCCAGGGCTGTGGAGGGCAGCCCNCTCAGTTTGCCACTGACTGTGTTACTGATGTGAAAATGCCCCAGGCCCAGAAAATTTTGAGAGCAACAGGTTGATCAAATATCCTGACCTTAGATTACCTCCTACTTATATAGGTGAAGTGAAAGTTACTTAGTTGCGTCTAACTCTTTGCGACCCCATGCAAAGTAAGGGTGAGTAAAAGTGAAATGAGCTGTTGAGTTAGCTTGGAATTCAGGTGAAATTCTATGACTAAATTTACACTAAATAAACTAAATTCTATGGCTAAATATACTCTTCTTACTCCTAGAAGAGAAACATAGCTATGAGTCATCCCAAATGGAACTACTTAAATGTCTATCAATTGTGGAATGACTAAATCATGCTATATTTGTGCAATGGATTGCTATTTAGTTATGAATGTTACCTATGACATGCCTGATTTTTAAAATAAAATATTGAAGAGTTGTAATAGACAATATTCACTGTGTTTTCATTCATGTCAAGATAACAGACAGGTTTATGGAAATGCTTTGCATGCTCTGACCCTGATAGCTCAGTTGGTAAAGAATCCCCCTGCAATGCAGGAGACCCCTGTTTGATTCCTGGGTTAGGAAGATCCCCTGGAGAAGGGATAGGCTACCCTCTCTAGTATTCTTGGACTTCCCTTGTGGCTCAGCTGGTAATGAATCTGCCTGCAATGTGAGAGACCTGGGTTTGATCCCTGGGTTGGGTAGATCCTCAGGAGAAGAGAAAGGCTACCCACTCCAGTGTTCTGGCCTGGAGAATTCCATGGATGTTATGGTCCATGGGGTCACAAAGAGTTGGACACAACTGAGTGACTTTCAGTTTGTTTGTTTGTTTGTTTTTTGCATTTTGTCTTTGACACCTATTTGGCGGGGGGGGGGGGATGTCCTTTAATTTTTCCAGTTTATGGGTCATGAGCAACCTGATTACATTGGAATTATTTTCTACTCATTGTCATTCATTATTTTTCCTTTTTTTGTGTGGTGTCATGGCTCTGTTGTTGCTTTGCCTCTCCAGGCAGAGAAGCTGTACTGAAATGTGTTTATTAGTTGTTGCACATATATCTTGCAGGTTGCTTATTCCTGTTTCCACTTCCATCCTGATTAAATTCAACAAGGACTTTGGCCTTGGGTGAAAAGAGAAGCAAATTTAGCAGTGCTCCTTGAATTTATGAGACTGAGACATGATTTGTTGGTGCTGGAGATGGGACAATGCTCTGGAGAGTGGGGCTTACGAAGGAAGAAGAACTTTGCCTCTGATGTCGGCAATCACATGGGATTCACAGGCAGGACTTGGCCGGGCTTCCTCTAAAGAGGCTGCATACTGTTTCTTGGGGGGTCAGAAGGTTCCACTAAAGTGGCATCTGCTCTTGGAGCACTGAGAAGGAAAAGGAAGTGAATCTACATTGCCTGTCATCTATCAGTCTAGTCACCAAGCTAAACACTGAACAGTTTACCTCATTCGTACTGAGCACAGTGAATAAGTTTTCTTTCATTGGAGTACAGTTGCTTACAATGTGTGTAGCTTCTGCTGTACAACAGAGTGAATCAGCTATATGTATACAGAAGTCCCCTCCCGTCCCCCCCTCCCGACTCCTCTAGGTCATCACAGAGCACTGAGCTGAGCTCCCTGAGCTATACAGCAGCTTCCCACTAGCTTTCTATACTACACATGGCAGCATAGACATGTCAGGGCTACTGTCTCAATTCGCCGCACACTCCCCTTTCTCTCAGCTCGTGTCTGCAAGTCTGTTCTCTACATCTGTGCCTCTGTTCCTGCCTTGCAGATAGGTTCATCAATGCCATTTTCCCTAGGTCTTGCTACACATGCATGCATTTTGTGTGTGCAGTAGTCACATTAATCTACAATATCATTTTTCTGCTTCTGACTTCCCTCACTCTGTATGACAGACCCTAGGTTCATCCACATCACTCCAAATGACCCAATTTCATTCCTTTTTATGGCTGAGTAATATTCCACTGTATATATGTACCACATTTTCTTTATCCATTCATCTGTCAGTGGGCATTTAGGTTGCTTTCATGTCCTAGCTATTGTAAACAGCGCTGCAATGAACACTGGGGTACATGTATCTTTTTGAATTATGGTATTCCCAGGCTATATGCCTGTGAGTGGGTTTGCTGGGTCATATGGTAGTTCTATTTTTAGTTTTTTAAAGGCCCTCGCTACTGTTCTCCATGTTGGGTGCATCAATTTACATTCCCATCAACAGTGCAAAGGGGTTTGTTTTGGCAGTAAGGAAGCAGAAGTTCAGGGAAGCTAAATAACATGGCAAAGACCACCAGCTATAAGCAAAGAAGTAGAGTGAGATCTGGAAACCACAGCTGTGATTTCCAAGCATGGGTTATTTCTCTGTAGGTACCAAGAAATCTAAAGAAGAGAAATGTGTTAAGCAATGAAATAAAGTTTGGAATAAAGGGCAGTGGTACAGCCAAGAAAGTTGTACCATCAGTGGGTTTGGGGGCAGGTCTCACAGCCAATTAGCAAGGTTATGAGATTTTCTTCAGTGCATCTCAGAAACCACAGCCAGGATGGAGAAATGATCTGATTGCTCAAGGGCTGGGGTCTGCATCACGAGTGTGACTAAAGTTTACAAGGTGACAAATCCGAGACTGACATGAGGGCCATGATGTATACACACTGAGTCCAGGCTGTGTGCAGAGCTGACTAACTCCAGAAGGGAGAGGGGACAGACTGGGGCCGTGGGGAAGGGTGGAGGAAGGGTGACTTGGCGGAGATGGGGAGACAGGGAAAAGAATATCAGAGATACTCAAGGGAAAGAGTAGATGATGTCATTAAAGAGGCCAGTTTCAGGGTTGGATACAGTACAGACAGAACCCAGTACATATCTTATCTCTGACAAGCTGCTCCCCTCCAGCTGTCAGACTGTGGGTAAGTCTAATGAGACAGGTTTCCAGGGTTATCTGTACTTAAACAGGAGCCTCTTCCTACACAAAGAAATGGGACTTAAAAGATAAAGGATGCTTCACTGATAGAATGGCAGGCTCTACAGAAAGATGCTAACGATTGTCTAGATTTCTGGGGAGGACATCCCTCAGTACTTCCTTCAAATCTTACTACACAAGCGAGGTCTAATCTGTACTTGCTCTGCCTAAAGCTCATCCTTAGAATGGGTTTTGTTAAAGGAGTTATAGTCCCCAGTTTGGGATTTTCTTGCCACAGCCATTGGTTTCCGAGCTCTCTCTCCTGCTTTTCTCTCCAACTTCACTCAGCACTACCACCCAGGTTTCTTCTTGTTCCTAGAACATTCCTTTCTTGCTGAAAGACTTTGCTTTTACCAAGAGGTTTCCTCTTCCATGAAAGAGGTCTTCCATGGAAGAGGTCTGGAAACCTTTTCCATCAACTTTCAACTTTTCAGGAGGCAGCTCCTTCTCATGGTTCAGGTCTCTGCCTAAACATCACCACCTTAAGAAACCATACCCAATCACTGACCTCAAACACATCCTCCACCACCAACCCAGCTACAGTGCTTATCCCAGCGGGTAATTACTGTGCTCTTTACCTTCTGTTGCCCCAACAGGAAAGGAAGCCCCATGCAAACAGGTGTATGCTGGTGTATTCTCAACATCTAGCAAACTGCCTCAGTACAATCAGTTCAGTTCAGTTCAGTGCAGTCACTCAGTCGTGTCCAACTCTTTGCAACCCCATGAACCACAGCACATCAGGCCTCCCTGTCCATCACCAACTCCTGGAGTCCCCCCATACCATGTCCATTGAGTCAGTGATGCCATCCAACCATCTCATCCTCTGTCATCCCCTTCTCCTCCTGCCCTCAATCTTTCCCATCATTAGGGTCTTTTCAAATGAGTCAGCTCTTTGCATCACATGGCCAAAGTATTAGAGTTTCAGCTTCAACATCAGTCCTTCCAATGAACACCCAGGACTGATCTCCTTTAGGATGGACTGGTTGGATCTCCTTGCAGTCCAAGGGACTCTCAAGAGTCTTCTCCAACACCATAGTGCAAAAGCATCAATTCTTCTGCACTCAGCTTTCTTTATAGTCCAACGCTCATATCCATACATGACCACTGGAAAAACCATAGCCTTGACTAGATGGGCCTTTGTTGGTAAAGTAATGTCTCTGCTTTTTAATATGCTGTCTAGGATGGTCATAACTTTCCTTCCAAGGAGTAAGCGACTTAACTTCATGGCTGCAATCACGATTTGCAGTGATTTTGGATGCCAGAAAAACAGTCAGCCACTGTTTCCACTGTTTCCCCATCTATTTCCCATGAAGTGATGGGACCGGATGCCATGATCTTAGTTTTCTGAATGTTGAGCTTTAAGCCAACTTTTTCACTCTCTTCTTTCACTTTCATCAAGAGGCTCTTTAATTCTTCTTCACTGTCTGCCATAAGGTAGTACAATCAGGGACCAGGTAAATAATGTTTGGATAAACAAATGAGTAAGTGATTGATTAGCAAGCATCTCAGAGGGGCAGAAGGGGGGTGGAGGAGAGGAAGAAGTGGTTTCATCAGCTGGGATTTGTTCCTTTCTCAATGAACCTTTCAACTCTTTCCTGTTAGGCAATTCTAACCAAATTTCCCAGTGTGAAAAGCTTATATAGAAGGGGACAGAGGGAGAGGAATGGCCTTTTGGCCTGGCCCCTCGACCACAGTCTGAGGCTGGAGGTGGGCTGAGGTGTGCCCCTCTGAGCAGCCCCTCCCTGTTCTTCCCTCTAAGGAAGGGCTGGAGGGTGGCCCAGCAGCCAGGCCTTCTGGAGTGTCCTGAGACTCCAGGGCCTCATGCCCCTATGCCTGGTGGTATGGCCGTCGAGAAGACTGCCACTTTCCATGCCACCAGCAAGATCAGGCTCGCCACACTGGCCCCAGCGGTGCAAGCAGGTCTTTATCACAGTGATGTCTGAGGGTGCCAGAATATTGTGGCAGCTGTGAAGACCCATGGTGCAGACAAGGTCGTGGCCAGCACCTCGGCCTTCCTACCATGGGACCCTTCCAAGGTGCTCCCAAGACTGTAGGATGTGACTGATGACCAAATCCAGATGCAGAAAATACTGCAGGAGTCAGGCCTGAAGTATGCAGCCAGGGATGCCACCACCTATGGGAGACCAGCCGCTGACGGGCCCACACAGGGACCCTGGATGGCCGAAGGACCTCGAGGGTCATCTCCAAACAGGACTTGGGCCCCTTCAAGCTGCACAGCCTCACTACTGGTGAATACAAGGGGCATAGCACCTACCCCTCCCATGAGGGCTCTGACCCCATAGGGCTCTGACCCCATCCAGGAGCGCAGCATCCTGCCAACAGAGAACAAAGGAAGGGGGGCAATAATCTGGAGCCAGAAGCTTAAAAAAAAAAAAAAAAAAAACAGAAGTGGGCAGAGGGAATTTGTGATTTTCTTTGGATTCCTCTTGTCCCAGGGGTGATCCTTGGTCCTACACAGCCCACAGCCATGTGAACATGATTATATGCTGAACTGTGTCCCCCTAAACTCCTAAGTTGAAGTCCCAACCCACAGTACCTCAGGATGTGATTGTATTTGGAGATGGTTTCCTGACACTATTAAGGTGTGCGCTAATCCACCTGGCTAGCATATTCAAAAGCAGAGACATTACTTTGCAGACTAAGGTCCGTCTAGTCAAGGCTATGGTTTTTCCNCCAGTAGTCATGTATGGATGTGAGAGTTGGACCATAAAGAAAGCTGAGTGCTGAAGAACTGATGCCTTTGAACTGTGGTGTTGGAGAAGACTCTTGAGAGTCTGATCTCCCCTGTGACCTCCCCCGTGGCCTCCCCCGTGGCCCCCGCCGTGGCCTCTGCAGTGACCTCCACTGTGGCCTCCTGTGTGGCCCCCACTGTGGCCTTCCCCGTGGTCTCTGCTGTGACCTCCCCTGTGACCAGCTCCAGGGCCAAGTCCACCTCCTGTGCTAGTTCCCTCAACGCTGCCCACTCCTCTGCCCAGGGCCCCTGGGCAGCAGCCCTTCTGGCTGTTTCCTGCCCAGACGCTGGCTGCAGGGAGCAGGCACTCAGGGTCGCCTGGGGGTGCACAGCCGGACTGGGAGGAGAGCAGCTGTAAGACGGAGCAGGCCCCGGGCTGCGAGAGCAGGGCTCCCAAGCCGCCTGCCCCAGAGGCCATCACAGCAGAGACGAGCGGAAGGACCCCCTCCCCCGCCGGGGAAGGTCCTCGGGGAGTGGGTGCTGGGTGCAGACCACGAGAAGGAGGCTTTCCGGGTCTCTGAAGAGCGCTGACTCAGCGCCCTGGAACCCAGGACACACGTTCCCACGGCCTCAGCGCCGGCCCCGCGCCAGGAGCCACAGAACCCGTGACACGCTGAGCTGCCAGCAGTCGCAGACGGGCTCCCACTGTTTCCTGGGAAACGGTCGGCGATGGTCCCACCCGTCCGCCTCCCAAGAGTTAGGGTAACTCTGGCCCCTTCTCTCACCCAGCCTTCAGGCCCACCCACTGTTGCCCCCTGCCCTTCAGTGGTGCCTGGAAGCGGCGCCTCCTCGGGTCTGCCCTGTTGGAGGGGGCAGGGACCGGGGNCCCAAGAGTTAGGGTAACTCTGGCCCCTTCTCTCACCCAGCCTTCAGGCCCACCCACTGTTGCCCCCTGCCCTTCAGTGGTGCCTGGAAGCGGCGCCTCCTCGGGTCTGCCCTGTTGGAGGGGGCAGGGACCGGGGCTCCTTGGGTGGTTCCAGCCAGAAGGGAGTTTCCGGGAGCAGCTTCCTAGCAGGAGCTGCCAGCTAGGGGTGGAGAGCAAGGGCAGCCTGGCTGGAGAGCCCCAGGCTTATGGGCGGGGTAGGAGGGTCCCTGGAGGCCTCTGCTGGCCCCAAGGTCCAGGGGCCGTGATGGGCACCAGGCCAGGGATTTCAGCCCCGGATGTGTGGGTGGAGGGAAATCCCAGTTCTGGTGCTGCCCCACCCTCTCCCAGTCCTGGAGGACTCGGGGCTCCCTCAGCTGGATGAGGAGCATGGGGTGGGGCGGGTAAGGGGGCAAAGCGATGCCGGTCGGGGTCCCCGCAGTCATGAATGACAGCCCACTGGGAGCAGACTTCCCCAGGAGCCCAGCACCCGGGGACCTGGGCACCCCCCAAGCAGGGCAGGTGCACCAAGAGATGAGATCTCCCTTAAACTCAGTACTAAAAACAAAACAATAAAATACATTCAAGTAATGACTGTAGGTGAAAACCTTGGCTGGGATGGATGCGGGCGGAGGGGGGCTGTTCCTGAATTGTCAGGACTGCTCCCTGGCCTGGGCTGGCTTTATCTCGAATCACACTGTGGGCAAGGGGTAATATACCCCATGTTCTAGGCTGGAAGGCCTTAGTCATCACTGATGCCCTGTAATTGTGAGGTTTTGATAAGCATCTCCTAGTCAAAGGCGGGAGGGAGGTGGGGGCTCCGTGTCCCAAGGGGCAGTGAGAACACTGGAGAGGGGTGCCCCCCAGGGTCGCAGGAGGCCCTGGAAAGCTCTGGGCTTCCCTGCTGCCAACTGGGCCTGCTGGGCTGGCACGGAGGGTCTCCCGTGGGCCCCACCCCAGGGGACAGACGTGCGACGGTGGACAGGGTGCCTGCATGCTGTGCAGGGCCCACCCTCCAGCAGAAGCCGCGTCCCTCTCTTTAAGTATGCGTTTGAATTAACCTCTTTGGCCACAAATGGAACGCCTCTGAGGCCCCACCCAGGCCCAGATGGAGGCGTGGGTGGACTCAGGGGGGACGTGGGGTGGGAAGGAGGGAGCCTGGCTAGTGAGGGTGAGACAGGACCTCAATCCCACTGCGGGAATCCCACTGCGTGGGCACCCCCCTCCAGCTGCACTCAGAGAGCATGAGGAGGCTCTGGGAAAGTGCTGGAAGCAGGAAGGTGTCCCAGGGTTAAAGGTGGGAAAGCAGGACTCACAGGCAAGAGCCCGGGCCAGCCTCAGCGGACCTTAGAGGGCTGACCGCCTCCGCCCTGCAGCCTCCTTTAGAACAGGAGGCTGTGCACTGTGTGGAACCCACAGGGCCGAAGGTTAGGACGCAGGAAGGAGGCGGAAAGAGAGGCCGAGCAGGAGGAAGGTCAGCGCATCTCACACGAAGACAACAAAGGCAAAGAAATACTAAGCACCAAAGCTCACCCAGCCACACAGGGGGTGGGCACACGCCCTCCTGCCCCTCCTCCACTTACTGAGGCTCTGTGTCAGGCACTCACACCCCCTGAAATGGGGACAGAACTGGCCCCGACCTCCCGGGGTAGCTGTGAGCATTAAAGGTGACTGACTGTCTCACCTTCAGAATCGTTCCTGGCTCTGAAAGAATCGTCACTAACGCTCCCTCCCTCACCTTCCTCATTAAATCAGCAGCACATTCTGCTACAATCTCAGAAAACCCAACGTACGCTGGCCTCAAGAGTGGGTATTTGTTTTCTCCCCATAACAAGGAGTTCAGAGGTGACTGCCTGCCAGGAGCACCAGCCATGCCCTCAGGGCTCCAGGCTCATCTTTCCACCCCAGGAGCCTTAGCAGGGAGGCTTTCTACCCTTACGCCTCTCCTCCTGGTGGCCAGATAGCTGCTGCAGCTCCAGACCTCACATCCAAGTTCCAGGTGGAAAGAAAGGGAAAGCACAATGCGCACAGGGTTTACCCCAGTGAGGTTTTCCTGCTTTGTTCTGGAAGGGACGCTCTCTCCAGGAACTCCCACACCTCTGTCATCCGGAAGTGTGCCCTGTGGTCCATCCCAGCTGCAACGGAGGCTGGAAAGCTGCGTATTCTCAGCCAGAAGCACCTCCTCCCTGAGAACAGCGTAGAAGGGACATGGTTGCTGAGCGGGCACCAAAAGTGTCGCCAGCGTGTTGTCGTATGAGTCATCTCACTGCCAGATAAAATATACTACTTGCATCTTGCAGACAGAGAAATCGGAGCTCAGTAAGGTTGAAAATGGTCCCCACGATCACACAGGGAATAGATGACACCCTGGTCTCTTGACTCTAAGTATTAATGTTTTATAAACCCATGACTTATAATTGATTATTGAGGCCTTTCTGACATTGATTTTAAAGCACTGACATTGATATATGACTACTGCTGCTGCTAAGTCACTTCAGTCATGTCTGACTCTGTGTGACCCCATAGATGGCAGCCCACCAGGCTCCTCTGTCCCTGGGATTCTCCAGGCAAGAATACTGGAATGGGTTGCCATTTCCTTCTCCAAAGCATACATGCATGCTAAGTCGCTTCAGTCATGTCTGACTCTGTGCAACCCCATGGACAGCAGCCCACCAGGCTCCTCTGCCCACAGGATTCTCTAGGCAAGAACACTGGAGTGGGTGCCATTTCCTTCTCCAGGGGTGAATACGGGCCCACTCTAGGGAAGCTGGACCCACCCCCAATAAAGCTGGGTCCACCCTAATGAAGCTGGACTCAACCCTAGTGAAGCTGGGCCCACCCCCTGATATATGACAGCTGCTTTAAAATCCGTGCCAGGTAAGTCCAACATCTGATTCATCTAAGTATTGGCCTCTGTTCACTGTCTTTTCTCCTCCAGCAGTTTTCTTGGTTCTTGGTAGCACCAGGGATTTTGTATTATATCCGAGACATTTTGGCTATTATGTTAGGATGCTCCATCCTAATGAAATCTTCGGTTTTAGCAACAGTCATCTGTTTAGTTGAGGTGTAGTTCCTGGCCTACTTTGGGGGGCTTCAGTTCAAGACCTTTAGTGCCCTGAGTCCTCACTGACTCACATGGGCCTTCATTCTTCCTTTGCCGCTGGGGGTCCCACTCAGGCCCCTTAGTCTCTGCTGGCGGTGTCTGTGGGGCCAGGAGGCAATGCTCTGGGCCATTCGCCATCACTGGGTGAGCCTCAGGGTGGTGGGGAAGAAACCACTGGCCTGGGTCTCCTTACGCCCCTGGGTGGAGAGCAAGGAGACGCAAGGCCTTATAATAGAGCGGGGCCCTAGTTGTCTTCCTAGGGCAGACCCCACGTTCTCTGCGGTGGCTCCTCTCAGAAGGACCCACATAGGGACTTCCCTGACGGTCCAGTGCCCCAGGCTCCATGCTCCCAATGCAGGAGTCACTCGGTTTGATCCTTAGTCAGGAAACTAGATCCCACACGCCACAACTACGTCCCAGTGTGGCCAAATAAATAAATAATAATTTTTTAAAAAAAGAAGTAAAGCTTCCCCTATGGCTCAGTGGGTAAAGAATCCACCTGCAATGCAGGAGACACAGGAGATGCGATTTCACTCCTGGGATCAGGAAGACTCCCTACAGAAAGAAATGGCAATGCACTCTAGTATTCTTGTCTAGGAAATTCCATGGACAGAGAAGCCTGGTTGGCTACAATCCATGGGGTTGCAAAGAGTTGGACAAGACTAAGCATACAAGCACAAAAAAGAAGTAGCTAGGTAATAGTGTCCGAAGCACATTACCTGTTTTACAGATGCTAAAGCCTCCACCAAAAAGAAGACACTGACTACCTGCTGATCATGAGCTTGCAGCCCCAGGCCTACTGGTGTGAAAGGATGGGTAACGTTTACCCCTGTGACATAACCCTGTTATCTCATCATCAACCAATCAGAGAATTGTGCGTGAGCTAATCGCACACCCTGGGATACCCTCCCTCATTTGGTCTTTAAAACTGTTTTTCTGAAACCCATCGGGGATTTCAATCCTTTTGAGCACAAGCTACCTGGACTCCTTGCTTGGTTCTTGCAATAAACGTTGCACTTTCCTTCACCACAATCCTGTCAGTAGACTGGCTTTACTGAGCATGAGCGAGTGGACTCAAGCTTGGCTCGGTAACAGCTTCACAGCTGTGGGCAGATGGATTGCCCAGGGGCCCAGCGGTGGAGGAGCTGGGGTGGCCTGGATGCTGCCACTGCTGCGCACAGATCAGCAGGCCTGCTGGGATCCGGGTTGTTGAACGGGGAGGGCGGCCCCTCATCAAGTTTCTATTGGACTCCCCTTTCCAGGACTTTAGCCAGAGAAGGCAGACATTTCTAGGTGCGGGGTTTTTTAAATCTATGCCTGTTGGAGGTTCTGGTTGCAGGTTTCTCTGGCACCCATCCCAGGGCTGTGCAGAAGATCAGAGGAAACAGCAAGGAACTCACCATGTGGTCCTTCCTCCAGTCATGAGGTCTCTGGCCCATCCACCCTCTTCCACCCATCTTTCAGAGTCCTTGTATCATTTGTTGAACAATTACCAGGGTATTTATTTGCTTTTAGGATAGATGAGCAGGGAAAGTTGAGTTTGTGCAACTTATTCCAGGACCAAAATTCTAAATCCTTTTCAACTGAACATTCTAAATGCCTGGCAACCCCCTCAATTCAGTTCAGTTCAGTTCATTCACTCAGTCGTGTCGAACTGTTTGTGACCCCATGAGTTGCAGCTCCCCAGGCCTCCCTGTTCATCATCAACTCCCAGAGTTTACTTAAACTCATGTTCAAGTCAGTGATGCCATCCAGCCATCTCATCCTCTGTCGTCCCCTTCTCCTCCTGCCCCCAATCCTTCCCAGCATCAGAGTCTTTTTCAGTGCGTCAACTCTTCACATGAGGTGACCAAAGTACTGGAGTTTCAGCTTCAGCATCATTCCTTCCAATGAACACCCAGGAATGATCTGCTTTAGGATGGACTGATTGGATCTCCTTGCAGTCCAAGGAACTCTCAAGAGTCTTCTCCAACACCACAGTTCAAAAGCATCAATTCTTTGGCACTCAGCCTTCTTCACAGTCCAACTCTCACATCCATACATGACCACTGGAAAAACCNAGCAGCCAGAAGCAGGTCACCCCCATATTGTAGGAGCTAACATCCATACTCTTCCAGATAGAATGAGTTCAAATCAGAAGCCAAGGCTTCCCCAAAGATGGCTGGGGAGTTCTTAAACCCTTGTGGGGGCGTCCAGATGAGCTGTTGTTTGGTGCCCTGGCTAGATCTTCCTATTCAAAGGCAAAGATGGGCTTATGAAGCTGGGGTGAGGCATACGTAGAAGAAGGCATCCTTGAGGTCTAGGTGAGTATAAACTTTAGTCCTTGGCCGGAGGAGGTTAAGTAAGGTATAAGCGTTTGGAACAGTGGGGTGTAAAGTCAGGGTAGCCTGGTTGACTAGCTTGAGATCCTATACAGGCCTATAGTCCTGTCCTCCTTCCTTTTTGTCTGGCAGGATCAGTGTATTCCAAGCCAACCAGCATTCTGCTAGAATGCTCTCTAGTTTCAATCTATTGATGTGGGGCAGTATGCCAGCCCAGGCTTCTATCAGTAGTGCGTATTGGAGCTTTCTAACCAGGATGGTGCCTGGTTTGAGTTCTATTATCACTGGGGCTTGATGTTTAGCCAGCCTGGGGGAAGGGGGTTTGTCTTCCACCCAGACCTCATAGAATTATTGAGTTAGATCTCTCTCAGGCTCTTCTGGCCCACCTGGTTCTTCCTTTGGAGGCTCACGCAACCTCCACTCATCTTGGGTTGGTATTGAGAGAGGAAATAAATCATAGTGTCTATCTGGAAGGTGGGCCTCTCCTCAGGGGAGAAAGTCACTTGTACTCCTAATTTGGAGAGCAAGTCTCTTTCCAATAAGGGTACTGGGCACTAAGGAATGTAAAGAAATTAATGAATCACTTGGTGCACGCCCATCTGACATTTTCTGGGCTGGCAAAATGATTTAATCATTTCTTCTTCCTATACCCCAGTTACAACGGTAGTCTTTTCGGAGAGTGGTGCCACAGGTTTTGTTACTACCAACAGTTCCGCTCCTGTATCCACCATGAAGTCAATATTTTGGTCCCCCACTTTTAATGTTACAATGGGCTCTTGGGACCTGATATCTCTGAGCCCTGGCAGCCCTATTTAATTTCCAATTCAGCAAGCCCCACAACTGCGGGAGCTTCCTCTTCCTTCCTTGCCTTAGGACATTCATTCTTCCAGTGGCCAAAAGCTTGGCCCCAGGCACACTTGTTTGGCTGTAATGGGGCCCGGGGCCTCCATTGGGAGCAGTTGAAGGGCTATCCTGTCCCTGAGGCAGATGAGGTTTTTTGGAGGGCCCGAGATAGACATTTCCAGAGCAGCAGCTAGCATTATAAATGTCTTGTCTGTTCTCTTTTGTTCCCTCTGGCTCTCTGGCAGAGTGCAGCCTCTGCTTACTTCCAACATCTCCCTCCCCTTCTTGTCGGTACTCACTGGGAGAGGCGGGTATAGCTTGGGCCGCAGCTAGATCTTGGAAGTGTTGCCCAGAGGCTTCTGTCACTGGGATCAGAGCCTGCCGAGGTGGCTGCTCTAAGACATCCAGGAGAGCTGGCGGAGGAGCAGCGGCTGCCGCAGGTCTTCATCTGCCCATGGATTGGGCATTAAGGCGGTTTCCTGTCCTCACTTCCTTCCATCTTTCTTACCTTCTCAGACCTTTTTCTACTTTTCCTGTTTGTTCTGTCTATGAAGTTCTCAGTACCCTACATACTTCTGATACTTCCACTCAATGACACTGAAATTCCCATTCTGCCTCCTTCCTAACTGGGGTGAGAGGAGCCTTACCTGACAGATCCCAGAGGGAGAAAAAGGATCAGTGGGCCTTCACCTGCCAGTCAGCACAGCCGAACCAGAACACCAGGTGGTCCAAGACTGTTTCTCCCTTAAAGTCCGTTCTGCCTTGGTGGGCTTGATCAGGTGTGGATAAAAACACAGATGGGTTAAATATCCCATGTCCAAGGCTATCTCCAGAAATGCTAATTCATACTCACTTATGTATCCTCCTAGCCTAACAAATCCGAAGGGATCAAGAATTTCACAGCAGACGGGACACCTCCTGTGGGAGGGCAGAAAATGGGCATACAAGGACCAGTTTCCTATCGCCCAAACCCCTGGCGATCGCTGGTAATAATTTTCCCTGAGACAGCATGGACACACCTCCTAAATGACCTTCACAAATTTCCTTCCTAAGCCCTAGCACACTCATCGACCTGTGTACCAAGCAATCCCTGCTGCCTGCCTATTCCAGGGCTCTGTGGCCCCGTGCCACTTCTAGTCCCTCCTAGGGGGGGTGATCAGGCCCCCTCTTCCAACCTGCTGGGTGAGTTCCTCCTCACCTGAGCAGTCAGTTCCCTTGCTGCAGTTTACTACCTGCCAAAGTGAAGAAACCAGGCTTTGAAAGGCTGAATTCTTCCAGTGGGGTGAGGCGTCTTCCCCCGTCTAGGAGATTCAAGCCACAAAGCCTCGGGGTGGCCTCAAATGAGACCTGTCTCCTCAAAGTGAGGAGTTTCCCGGCCCATGCATCAAATGTTATAGCCACGCATTCTGGGAAACAAACTCACTCAGAAGGACAATGCAGATAATGGAATGCAGTTTATTACACCAGTGGGCTCAAGGCAAAGTCTCCTCTTAGCCAAGGACCCTGACCAGCATTTGTGAAAATCTTTTACACCCCATNGCATCAAATGTTATAGCCACGCATTCTGGGAAACAAACTCACTCAGAAGGACAATGCAGATAATGGAATGCAGTTTATTACACCAGTGGGCTCAAGGCAAAGTCTCCTCTTAGCCAAGGACCCTGACCAGCATTTGTGAAAATCTTTTACACCCCATATGTACATGTCTGAACCCACCACCCCAATTTCCTTGAGACTTACATAAAACAAAGGAAGGGTAAATACAGTCGCAATAACCCCATCATTCTTGTGTTAGGTGTTCAAACAGTTAATAATCAATAAGCCTGTGGTTACATCCCAGTAGATATAGAAATAATTTATTACCTGTCCGGAGGCAGGGGTGATTAGAGTGTGTTTTCTCTTGGGGGATGAGTAACCTGGATGTGATCTTCAAGATTCCCCTGTCTAGAAGGGGTCTTATCCTTTTATTGTAGTTTCCATAGGCACTAAGCACAGAGTTCAGCGTCCATTGGAGAGGTGGCCGAGTGTTATGCCCAAGTCTCAAAATCTCCCAGTGACCACCAGGGAGCTGATATCCGATGCAAAAGCAAGAGAGTCTTTAAGACCAAGCTCGAGCTGGGGCTCCCATCGTTACCCACACAGTATTTATAGGGAGGAGGCCCGGGTTTTGGGTTACATTGCTTATATAGGGAGTGTTCATGAAAAAAAAAAAAATTCTAGGTAGGGGATGTCTGATTGGTCACTTTCTTTTGAAGGGTTGTGTGTTGGTTTTTGATTGGTCCCTATTACCTAGGTAGACCACAAGTTCCTGAGCATTAAGTCAGGAGATTCTAGTCTGGGGTCCGATTGGCTCGTGGGTGGTAGGGTGAGGTCAGGGGATTTCCAAAAGCTCTTTTCCTGGAACCTTACAAAATGGAGTTTTTCTGTTAACAAAATGGAGTAGCTTAGAATGTTCATTCCCCCCTTCTCTAGGATCCAGGACAGACCCAATCATGGGTCTGTGGTCAGCTCTATGTTGTCTCCCAGTAAGGGGACCATTGGCAGAGCCGTATATTGGGATCTGAGTACCATGAGCTGCAACATGTTGATGTGGATTTTAATGAAGGCCACCAATTTGTTTAGTAAGCATGGCCCAAAAGTGAGTAGCAATAATAAGGTAATCAGGGGCCCCACCAAGGAAGATATGAGAATTGCAAACAAGGGGGATGAGTTGAACCAGGATTCAAACCAATTTTGAGACATTTCTCTTTCTCTTTTTCTCTGACTCAGCCCTTCTCTTATCTTGGCCAGGGACTCCCTGACTACCCACGAGTGAT
>SJYV01038783.1:29696-49499 GCA_006410875.1 Neotragus pygmaeus | reverse complement strand
GAAGGCCCCTATTAGTCACCTGTACTATGTATAGTATTGCGTGCATGTCTATCCCAGCCTCCCAATTTATCCCTCCCCACTCCCTGCTTTCTCCCCTGGTAACTATAAGTTTGTTTTCTACATCTGGGACTCTATTTCTGTTTTGCAAATAAGTTCATTTGCACCATTTAAAGCTGAACACCGAATAACTGATGATTTTGAACTGTGGTGTTGGAAAGACTCTTGAGAGAGGTGGTGGACAGGGGACCACAGTTCTTTCAGCATGAACCCTGCACCTGCCTTCTCGGGGGAAGCTGGCACTTCCAGACACTGTAGGATGCTCTCCAGCAGGCCAGGGTCCTCCTCTCCCCGGTGTCCCCTCTTCACCACCAGAGATAAGGAGAGTCCCAGCCCAGCCCTCAAAGGGACTTGCCTGCTCAGCTTCTCCTGGAGACGGGGATATTAAAGGGCCTTCCCCTGGGACCCCCCTCTTCCATGCTGATCTTCCTGATGGCATGGATGAGACAGCCACCCCGCCTTGCTTGTCCTATCCACTCAAATCTTAGAGAAGCCAGCGTCTCCAGCCACCTTGAGACTAGGAGGTGGGGAGGGGCCCTCTACTGCCCTCTGGTGTCCACCCGGCAGGCCGCCTTCTTGAGGGCCTGCGATGGCTTTGCACAAGCCTCCCTGTCGCAGAGGTGAGCCTCCCTGACTCCCTGTGTGACCTTGGGTGTGCCACTCCTGTCCGAGCATCAGCTTTCTCTAAGAGGCAGGACTGGACCACAGAGTCTACAAAAAGAGAGCCAGCTCCATGCAAGTGAGCAAGGAAGGGCAGATACAGGGCAGAGGCAAAAAGTCAGGGTGCCAGAGGACCCCAAGAAGCTCGGAAGTGGAGGAGGGCACCAGGGCCCCAAAGATAAGAGCAAGGCAAGAGTGCCAGGAGGAGGAGAGACAGCCCGCCCCAAGACCCTGGCAGGCGGCCACCAGGCCATCTCCCCGCTCCCCTGTCCTCTGTCCCCTCCCTTTCCCCCTAAAGAGCTACGTTAAGAAATCAAGACATTCGGAACCGAATCCTTCAAAATAAAGGATGTTGTTGAGACAAATGACGAAACTGGAAAGGGTTCTCACAATTATATGCAGCAACACAACATTTACTGAGTTGGAAGGGTGGATTGAAATTGTGTTGATTCTCCTTGTTTGCACAACACATGCTGAAGCATCAGGCCAGCAACTTACACGTTGGAGGGGGGAGGTCTCTGTCTAATGCTTGCACATTTTTGTTATTTTGAGATTGTTTCAACAACTTAAACTTTTAAAATTCTAGTCTAGAATTTTCTCTTAAAAATTGCATACGTCCTTTGACTCAGCAATTCAATTTTAGGACCTGGTTGGATAGATATAATTGTTTTCATTTGTGGGTAGAATGATACATATGTATGTATAATTATACTTATATATCACTTTTATATATCATATATAATTATATTGGAAGATCCCCTGGAGAAGGAAATGGCAACCCACTCCAATATTCTTGCCTGGAGAATCCCATGGATGGAGAAGCCTAGTAGGTTACAGTTCATGGGGTCGCAAAGAGTTGGACACGACTGAGCGACTTCATATATATATATATATATATATATATATATATCTTATCACTGATATATCACAAGATTCTTCTTAATTCAGCATGGCTAGCTCTCAGTTTAAAAGATTTAATAGATACTTATAATAAATAGAGCATCTGTGTTCCTGTTGATGGATTTAGGACACTGGGGTGATTCACTGTCTCAAGCTAACTCAGTCGAAAGCAGGAACTCCTAAGAAGATAATTAAGATAACTCCTAAGAAGAAAAATACTTCCTCAGATCTCAGTGATGCTTTATTGCGACTGCGCTAAGTACGGTTATCATCTTGATTTTACACACTTTCATCAGCCTTTTTGGAGAAGGAAATGGCAACCCACTCCACTACTCTTGCCTGGAGAATCCCATGGACAAAGGCGCCTGCTGTGCTACCGTCCATGGGGTCGCAAAGAGTCGGACACGACTGAGCGACTAACACACACATGTCACCTTAAACATGTATATGTCAATAATATTAAGTATTATCTGTAATATATTTATGGCAAAAATAATTTCAATAGCAAAAAACCGAAAGTTAACACTCCATCAATAGGACAGTAGTAAAATAATGACGCTCACGGCAGTGGATACTCTGCGATCATTAAAAAGAACGAGCCGGGTCTATACTAATGGTTGTTCGTCGCTAAGTCGTGTCCGGCTCTTTGCAACCCCACAGACTGCGGCACGCCAGCCTTCCCTGTCCTTCACTATCTCTCCTCCTGGAGTTTGTTCAAATTCATGTCTGTTGAATTGGTGATGCCATCCAAGCATCTCCTCCTCTGTTGCCCTCTTCTCCTCCTGCCCTCAATCTTGCCCAGCATCAGGGTCTTTTCCAAACAGCAGTTAATATTCACCAAGCATTCACCCCGTGGCAGGTCTAATCCGAGCTCTTTGTGTATATTGATTCAGAACAAGCCTGCTCTGTAGATCCTATTGCTATTCCCCACCGTGTAGAAGGGAGAACTGAGCAGAGGGAGGCTAAGTAGCAGCCCAGCGATGATGTACTCAGCTGGGGTCCACCTCCCGCAGCTGGTTCCAGAGTCCACATGCTTCACCACACACAATAACCGGGAAGAATGCACAGACACCACTGCTAACAGTTGCTCTGGGGAAACGGGCTTGGGGGGGGAATAAGGCTGAGCTTGACTTGTCATTTTATGCTGTTTATATTCTTTACTGTGTATCTTTATNCTAGTACAAAATGAAGATGCTGGGTGCCTTGTATAAAAAAATCAGTAAGAATTTTAAGATGGTGGCTTAGTGTTAGTTGCTTAGTTGTGTCTGACTCTTTATGACCCCGTGGACTATAGCCCGCCAGGCTCCTTTGTCCATGGCATTCTCCAGGCAAGAATACTGGAGTGCGTTGCCATTTCCTCCTCCACGGGATCTTCCTAACCTAGGGATCAGTCCCATGTCTCCTGCATTACAGGCAGATTCTTTACCATCTGAGCCACCAGGGAACCCCAAGACAGTGGCAGCTCATCATTAACCTAATCAGGGGCCAGAGCAACTGCACAGGTCACATATCACAAAACCAGACCTGGTACAGCATAGTAGTTGATCAGCAGGCAACTTCCAGAGAAAAGAATACAGGAGGTCTTTGCAATATTTCCTGGTTCCTGACCACAATGGAATCCTGGGGTAAAAGCTTTGCTCAGCTGTAAATGATGCAGGACTCTGAGGGAGGACTTTCCCCTCCCCTTTCCCAGACTATAGCTGTTTCTGGGGATTGGAGACTACTGGGATGCAGGGACATAAAGGGAAGACTACATCTTTCCATTATACTAGAGGGTGCAGAAATTTCCAAGAATAGCTCAGTAATGTCACTTTCTAAATACCTTGCTCCTGATTCTAGGTAGATTAATCTTCCTGTATAATAAATTATAATCTCTTGCTATGATCATTTTTACATGTGCCTTTGAGTTAATGTTGGGTAAGCTGGAATTTTTCACTTTTCATTTGAAGTTTGAGTGAATAGAGTGATTTTATACAATACAAAAACAACACTGTTCTTCCTATTAAACAGCAGCATATTAATGAGTCCAAACTATTGCTTTACACTTGGCAAAATGGTAGTACTCTATGCAGGGCTATATCTTGCAGTTTATTTCAAAAAGAGAGTTAATTACTTTGCAAGGAACAATGACAGTGTTCACAACTCAATGTGTGTTTCATTCCTATTATCTCTTATTAATCAGTAACCTCTCTTCCTGAATTTCAACTTCTGTTAAGACTGAGCTCAGTATGAATACCTATTTCCCAAGATTGTTTTTTGGATTAAAAGTTAGTATATATAAAAATATTGAAATAGGACTTATCTTCCCGACCCAGGAATTGAACCAGGGTCTCCTGCTTTGCAGGTGGATTCTCTACCAACTGAGCTATCAGGGAAGCCCATAACTCATATAGACACAATGATTGTTATCTGTTATATGTCATATAATGTGTAAAGGTAACTTTCAGGCAATAATGTTAATCCCAGGTGTATTCTACTCATCCATTAAAATGAACTGAGGCAAAATTCCTGGAATACTCTTCTCATAAGTACTTACATAACTACTTTAGGGTCAAATGCTAAATTCCTAGAGTTTGTACTTTGGATGCTAAACATTTGGCTTTTTATATTTTTATGCAGTGGCTTCTGGTGTTGACAAAAGTGTTGCTCAATATTCTGTATAAACATATTCATACTATAAAGTAAGTACACTAATGAGTCCCCTTTATGGATTACAGCCTTGTGATGGTGAAGGGGCTTGTGAAACTCAGTAAAGCTATGAGCCATTCCACCTGTGTAGGGTCACCCAAGATGGATGAGTCACAGTGAAGTGCTCTGACAAAATGTGGTTCACTGGTGGAGGAAATGGCAAACCACTCTAGTATTCCTATCTTGAGAACTCTATGAACAGTAGGAAAAGGCAAAAACCTACGACACTAGAAGATGAACCCCCAGCTTAGGTGTCCAATATGCTACTGGCAAAGAGAAGAGGGCAATTACTAATAGCTCAAGAAAGAATGAAGTGGCTAGACCCAAGTGGAAATGATGCTCAGTCGTGGGTGTGTCTGGTGGTGAAAGTAAAATCTAATGCTGTTAAGAACAATATTGCATAAGAACCTAGAATGTTAGGTCCACGAATCAAGGTAAATTGGACCTGGTCAAGTAGGAGATGGGAAGATTGAACATTGACATTTTAGAAATCAGTGAATTAAAATGAATGGGAATCGGTGGCTTTAATTCACATGACCATTATATTTACTACTGTGAGCAAGAATCCCTTAAAAATGCAGTAGCCCTCACAGTCAACAAAACAGTCTGAAAAGCAGTATTTGCATGCAATCTCAAAAATGATAGAAATGATCTTGATTCCTTTCCAAGGCAAAACACTCAGCATCACAATAATCCAAGTCTAGGCCCTGACTAATGATACCGAAGAAGCTAAAGTTGACTGTTTCTACGAAAACCAACAAGATCTTCTAGAACTAACACCAGAAAACGATGTCCTTTTCATCACAGGGGATTGGAATGGAAAAATAGAAAGTCAAGAGATACCCAGAATAACAGGTAAGTTTGGCCTTGGAGTAAAAATGGCTTTGGAGTACAAATGAAGCAGGGAAAAGGCAAAGAAAGTTTTGTCAAGAGAACACCCTGGTTCTCAAACAAAGCAAACACCCCTTTCCAACAACACAAAAGACATTTCTACATATGGATATCACCAGATGGTCAATACTGAATGATTATGTTCAGAATGATTATGTTTTTTGCAGCCAAAGATGGAGAAGCTCCATACAGTCAGCAAAAACAAGACTGGGAGCTGACTGTGGCACAGATTATGAGATTCTTATTGCAAAATTCAGAATTAAATTGAAGAAAGTAGGAAGAACCATTAGGCCATTCAGGTATGACCTAAGTCAAATCCTTTATGATTATACAATGGAGGTATCAAATAGATTCAAGGGATTAGATCAGGTAGACAGAGTGCCTGAAGAGCTATGGACAGGGGTTCACACCATTGTACAGGAGGCAGTTCCCAAAACCATCCCAAAGAAAAAGAAATGCAAGAAGGCAATGTGGTTGTCTGAGGAAGCCTTACAAATAGCTGAGCAAAGGAAGAGAACTGAAAGGCAAGGGAGACAAGGAAAGATATACCCAACTGAATGCAGAGTTCCAGAGAATCACAAGGAGAGGGAAGAAGGTCTTCCTAAATAAGCAGTGCAAAGAAATAGAGGAGAACAATGGAATGGGAAAGACTAGAGATCTCTTCAATAAAATTGGAGATATCAAGGGAACATTTGCATGTAAGGATAGGCATGATAAAGGCTAGAAATAGTAAGGGCCTATCAGAAGCAGATTAAGAAGAGGTGGGAAGAATACACAGAAAAAGCATACAAAATAGGTCTTAATGACCTGGATAACCATGATGGTGTTGTCATTCACCTGGACATCCTGGAGTGTGAAGTCAATTGGGTCTTAAGAAGCATTCCTAGGAACAAAGCTTGTGGAGGTAACAGAATTCTAGCTGACCTATTTAAAATCCTAGAAGTTGATGCTATTAAAGTGATCCACTCAATAATTGCAAACTTGGAAAATGCAGCAATTGCCACAGGACTGGAAAAGGTCAGTTTTCACTCCAGTCCCAGAGAAGAGCAATGCCAAATGAAAGTTCAACGTGCATACATCCATGCGTGCTCAGTCGTGTCCAACTCTTTGTAGTCTCATGGACTATAGCCTGCTAGGCTCCTCTATCCATGTAATTTTCCCAGCAAGAATACTGGAGTGGGTTTCCCTTTACTACTCCATCAACCTACCCTAAAACTGTGCTCATTTCACATGCTAGCATGGTATGGATCCTTCAAGCTAGGCCTCAGCAGATACATGAACAGAGAAATTCCAGATGTACAAGCTGGGTATAGAAAAGGAAGAGGAACCAGAGATCAAATTGCCAACACCATTGCCTCCTAGATAAAGCAAGGATGAGTTCCAGGAAAACATCAACTTGTGCCTTTAACTCTGGATCACAACATACTGTGGAAAATTCTTAAAGAGATGGAATACCAGACCACCTCACCTGCCTCTTGAAAAACTTGTATGTGGGTCAAGAAGCAACAGTTAGAACCAGACATGGAGCAGCTGACTGGTTCAAATTGGGAAAGGAATACGACAAAGCTGTACATGGTCACCTTGCTTGTGTAGAGTGTAACACAGAAATGTTTGGGCTGGATGAATCAAAAGCTGGAATCAAGATTGTTGAGAGCAATATCAACAACCTCAGATATGCAGATGATATGACCTTAATGGCAGAAAGTGAAGAGGAACTAAAGAGCCTCTTGATGAGGATAAAAGAGGAAAGTGAAAAAGCTGCCTTGAAACTCAGCATTAAAAATACTGAGATTATGGCATCCAGTTCCACCACTTCATGACAAAATAGAAGAGGAAAAAGTGGAAACAGTGACAGATTTTATTGTCATGGGCTTCAAAATCACTGTGGATGCTGACTGCAGCCACAAGATTAAAAAAGATGCTTGCTCCTTGGCAGCTATGACAAACCTAGGCAGAATATTAAAAAGAGACATCACTTTTCTGACAAAGGTCTCTATAGTCAAAGCTATGGTACTTTTCAGTAGTCGTGTACAGATGTGAGAATTGGACCATAAAGAAGGCTGAGCGCTGAAGAACTGATGCTTTCAAATTGTGCTGGAGAAGACTCTTGATAGTGCCTTGTGTTCAAACCAGTCAGTCCTAAAGAAAATCAACCCGTCAGGTCATATTCATTAGAAGGACTGTTAGAGAAGCTCCAATACTTTCACCACCTGATACAAAGAGCCGACTCACTGGAGAAGACCCTTATGTTGGGAAAGATTGAAGGCAAAAGGAGAAGAGGGCAGCAGAGTGTGTGATAGTTTGATAGCATCACCGACTCAATGGACATGAATTTGAGCAAATTCCGGGAGATAGTGGAAACAGAGAAGCCTGGCTTGTGGCAGTCCTTGTGGTCGCAAAGAGTTGGACACCATTTAGTGACTGAACAACAACAACAATAATTAGTTGTAGTGTCCATTTTTGAAATATCTAATTTGATTTTAAAGTATCATTGCTAGAGAAAGATCTGTCAAATGTTAAGAGTCTAGCTGCTGGAGTCAGAAATATCTGGGTATATGATTATAATACTAATTAGAATAAGAGCCATCTTTACTGGACACTTACCATGTGCCAGATGCCTTTGGAAGTACTTAATGCACAGCATCGATTTTAATACTTACAACAATCTAGGAGTAATGCACTTTTATCATGCTTCATTAACAAATGAGGAGATTTAGGATCCCAGGTTCATTAACTTGTGAAGCAACATACAGTGAGTCAATAGGAAAATCAGAATTTAAACTAGGAATTCTAACTCTAGAAAATGATGACAACGTATGCTCAATCATATCCCACTTTTTGCAACCCCATGGACTATAGCCTGCCAGGCTCCCAGGACAACCCCATGAGAAGTCCATGGGATTTCCCAGGCAAGAATACTGGAGTTGGTTGCCATTTCCTTCTCCAGGGGATCTTCCCGATCCAGGGATTCAACCTATGTCTTTTGCATCTCCCGCATTGGCAGGTGGATTCTTTACCAATAGCGCCACCTCTAACTCTAGAGCCAAGTCCAACTAGCAATGATATCTCAAGAGTCACAGAATTTCTCTGAGTCTCAATTTCCACATGGGTAAAATGGTACTAAATATAAGCCCNTCTTTTGCATCTCCCGCATTGGCAGGTGGATTCTTTACCAATAGCGCCACCTCTAACTCTAGAGCCAAGTCCAACTAGCAATGATATCTCAAGAGTCACAGAATTTCTCTGAGTCTCAATTTCCACATGGGTAAAATGGTACTAAATATAAGCCCTCTGACCTGAGGTTGTGACACTTGCTGCATTAAAACTACATATTTTACATTCTAGTTTTTGGTCATCTGTAGAATTACTCAAGAATACACGGAAGAACTGTACAAAAAAGATCTTCATGACCCAGATAATCACGATGGTGTGATCACACATCTAGAGCCANGGGGAGGCTGGTGGAGGACCCCTCGAGGAGCTTGTCAGAATGCAGATTCTGAATCAGGAGGGCCCGGGCCTGGGAGTCTGCATTTCTCACAGGCTCCAGGAGATGCTGCTGGTCCACAGAGTGAACCCTGTGTAGCGAGAAAGGTGGTGAAGTCTGGCTTCTCTTGGTCTGTGACAGCTGGGTTTTCCTTCCTTTGTCCTCTTGATGTGAATTGAGACCTTGAGTGTCCAGAAAGGGCACAGTGTCATCTGAATTCCGACTCTGAGCTTTGGGGACTCTACACGTGGGTTCCCTTATTTTGACTGTGCATGTTTCCAGACACACGTTTGCCTGTTTTCAGAAACGACCTAACCCAGATTCCAGCTCCTGGGAAATAGGTGTTTTCTGCATTCTCTTCCTTTGTGACTCGGCCGGCACCCACACAGGCTTCCTGGGCTGACCACTGGGCCCTGTGTTACTCCAGGTGTGACCTTGAGGAGCAACAGAGATGGGGAAGACACTGGATCTTTCCAAGCTCACGGATGAAGAGGCCACGCATGTCTGGGAGGTGGTTCAACGGGACTTCGCCCTTCGAAGGAAAGAAGAGGAAAGACTAGAGTAAGTGTGTGTGGCGGGACCTTTGCAGCGTGGTCCCAGCATCCTCTGGAGGGGCTGGCCCCTTGGGGGTCTCTGGGCAGGCAGATGGCAGTAACTCAGTGGAGGACACTGGACGAAAGTCATGTGCTTTCTGACTTCAGTTCCCCCTTAATTAAAACAAGGAGCTCTGACTTCCCTCCTGATGGTCAGACATTCCCTGAATAGTTTTATTTCAACTTGATCCAGCTCCAGGGTGACATTCTCTGCTAATGCTAAGACCACAGCCTTCATGAATAAAGGTGATGAAGAGGGAAAGTCTTGATGCTGATCTGTAACACCCAGGAGCCGGGATCAAGGGCTTTCAGGACAAAGGCAGACTTTTACCTCTTCGCAGCAGAGCTGGGGGCACCCCATCCTCACTGTGGAGGCCCCAGCGCCGTCTTGCAGGCTGCTCCCATGGGCTGAGCTAAAGCCCCCTTGGTGTTATATGTTCTTCCTCTGCTTTGTGTCTTCCTCCGCCAAACCTCCAAGGCTTAGCTGTCTCCTGGGCTCCCTTGTTGCCTCGGGGTGTTTTGTGGGTTGGCAGGCCTATTGCAAAGGAGACGTTAAGTGAAGACCCAAGGCGGGTGGGAAGTGACCAAGGGAAAGGCCTGGAAGGCTCCTGGCGGTCGAGGGCAGAGAGGAGGTCAGGGCTGGGGTAGGTGCAGGCAGTCACGAGACCAAGGGTCCAGCAGGACGTGGACTGGCTGTTCCCTGCGAGGCTGCAGGCTTTTAGGCGAGGGAGTAACAAGACCCAGATTCTGCTCTGCAGCCGGCAGGCTACTGAGAGGTGGTCACATGAGCTGTCAAGGGGCAGCCAGAAAGTTTGCTGAAGGGCTGGCTGTGGGGTCTTGATTTCAGGGGCAGCGTTGACGTCACGGATGACTCCAGAGTCAGGGCCTGAGTAACTGTGGGTGTGGAGGGGTCCTCACCTCACGCGGGGAAGCTGAGGGCGGAGCAGGTGCGGAGGGAACCAGGACACAGATCTGTGGACACTGGGGGGCCTGTTAGACACGAGGTGGACGGGGCGGCCCCCCACACACCAGACGGGAGCCCAGCGAGACAGGACTGTGGGCATGTCCACCTACAGAGGCCGTGGCTGCTGTAATCACGCCAAACCCCGCGGCCTGAAGCAAGCACACAGCTCTCTGCTGGGCCTGGAGCTCGGGAGTCAAGGTGTTGACAAGCTGTCCAGTTAAACAAGTTCAGGGCAGCCCAGCACCCCCTGGTGATGGTGGGGAGGGGTCTGGGGCAGCACCAGGAGGCTTCTTGCCGCCTCTCTGCACAGTGCCCCGCCCTGCTGCTCTGTCCTGGGCTGCGGGTCACCCCCAGGGCCTTCATTACAAAGCAGCTTTCACCCCACTGGTGTCTGGAGCCCTGACTCACACCAGTTGCTGCCACCCCAGGACCAGGGCCCAGAGCCAGCCTTGGGCATCGTCCCGGTGCTGACCGGGGCAGGCGCCCGCCTTGTCGCGTGTCTCCTGTCTTTGCCTCAACCTGGAGGCTGCGCCCGGGGTCAGAGCCACATGCTGTTAGTGACAGAGCCGCCTGCCTGGGGATCATAGCCCCTCCCAGCAGCCCGGTTGCTGTGGCTCGTATTTTTAATGGCAGCTCAGACCCTCCCTTTCCATGCCTTTATAGAAGCACAGATTGATCGGAGGGCAGGGCATCCCAGTTCTCCAGGGAGACCTCTGAGGGCGTCAGCCCCTCCCTCTGTCCAGGCAGAACCCAGGTAATTTTGCAGAAATTCCTGTTTCTTGCCTACAGGGAGCATCACACCCTCCTGATCCCCATCACCCTATTTTCCATATTTCTTGTAGTCATTTCAGGTTGCAAAGGGGAGACACACCCTGGTAGCCTCCAGTTACTGCTAGAAAGGAAGTCTCCAAAGGATCCCACTGATGACACCCGCTCTCCTGCAGTGGGGGGGCGGGGAGGGGGTTGCCGTAGATCAGGTCAGGTCCCTGGTCAGTCATTTAAGCTCAGGGTGATGTCCTTGTTCAGAAGTCCCCGAAGCCTTCTGCTCAGAATTTAGTGTCTTCTCAGCCAGACATGTGACAGTTAGGGGTGAGTTTGTTAAATACAGCAGTGCAGGACATGGTCCCTGGAAGTGTCCGCGTGCGGAGAGGTGGTGGTTGGAAGAATCCACGCCAGCGCCAAGGCGAGGATGCTGGCGCCTCGGAAGTGCTCCTGTGTTAGCTCCTCCTGTGCACACCGGCCCGCCGGTGATGCACTTGGAAGAGATAAGCCGCGGGGCTGTGTGAAGGGCGTTCTTGGAAACACCAGTGTGCTTGTCTCTTGCTGGGTGTCGTTGGTTATCTGTGCAGCAAGAGGTGAAGCCACCTCTGCCTGTGCCAAGCCTTTTCCCCAGTGTCCCCCTGACCCCCAGGAGCAGGACGCAGGCATGTGGTCGTGCAGCTCCGTGAGACTAGAGCCCACGGGTTCACGTTCCACTCAGGTGGGGCTGAGACTTAGGAAGGGCACAGCTCAGAATACAGACTGTTTGGCGTTTGGACACTGACATTGGTTCTGTAGAGTGCATTGGCTAAAGTACCAGCAGTCTGTTATGAAACTGAAGACATTTTAAAAATCATAAACCTCCTTCTTCCTGGCCTCATCTCAATGTTAATCTCTGCATTTAACCAGTTTCGATGTTAAACATCCGTTTCCTGCAACCACAATATCCCAGTCTCTGTAGCACACCGGGGTTTCTGCGCGGTCCCTTGGGGTCCTCGTGGACGATCCCAGTTCCTGGGTCTCTAGTCTCTGAATCACAACTGCCTGCATGCAGGCACTGGCCCTCAGCTGAGCACTGAGCGGGGGCCTGGAATAAACTGAGCGGCTCAAGGGTTGTTCAGGTGAGCAGGGTTCTTTAATTGTGATTGAAATATAGTTGGTTTACAAGGCCGTGTTAGTTTCAGATGTGCAGCAATCAGATGAGTTTATGATGTCTTTGACACACTCCAAAAGAGAGGCCAAATGGATGGGCCAGCTCAAAACCTTACCAAGGACATTGAGAGAACAAAGTCAACAGAGGGGAAAAAACTGAAACCAAGAACCAAACATATTCATTACTTGGAAAGAACTTTCCCACCCTGAATACACATCAGATGAACACAAGGTGTGTGCTCAAGGTCGGTTCACCAGCAGCAAGGTCGATTTACTGAGAGATGATTCACAAAATATACCAATTAGGAAACAATCAAACAATGCATTCCATTTCACATTTACAGAGTGAACAGAAGTGTGTTTTAGATGGGTTGCTGTTCGGTTTTTCTCCCCAAGTGGGAGCACCCCCTGTAAAGGATACTGGAGCAGAGCCTGGGCAAAGGTTCCAGCACCCTCTCCCACGTGGTGGGACCAGCACTTTGACTTCTGTCAAAGTGAGTGACCAGTGGGCTGGCCCAGGCCCTGACCCAATGCCCAGTGCCCGGTAGACCATCCCCACAACATGAAAGCCTCTGACCCCTCGGCCAGGCCTGACCTCCTGCCGTTTGTGGGGGACACTTGCAGCCCTGTGGGGAAGACAGATGCCAGCCGGTGTTGAAGGGCACAGGCTGGAGCATCTTGGTCTGTGTTCGCTGTGAGCCTCCTAACAAGATGTCCTGCATAGAACCCATTTGTTCCAGGGACCACCAGGCCTGCTGGTAGACCTCTTGGACAGCTCCCCTCCAAACTGACCAGGAGGATGTCCCTGGGAGGCTAGCTCCTGAGTGACAGAGGCCTTGTGGAGCTTCCAAACAGCTTTCCTTGCAGACTATTTTGGGAATTTAAGGAGGAAGGGGAGGCCGTATAGCCTCTGATTTAGCCCCAGGCAGATATGATGTCTCCCTGAAGTTGGCTTGTGCGACCGGCGACTGGGGAGTGGGGTATTTACTGGGCGGAGTGTGACGTTATTGTTGGCTTCCCCTCAGAACACAGGGTTGCACTCCAGAGGACCCCAAACCCCAAAACGCACAGAAACCATTAGGCAGCTCATCAAGCCCTCACTGCCCTGCAAGACCCCAGGCCTTGGAATGAGCTCACCTGCTTCCTCACAGAAGTCTCGAGGCTGCCAGGCATCACCTCCCCCATCCCTGCACAGCCACCCTGTCTTGCCTCTCCGGGTCCTCGCCTCCGGGTCCTCTGGACCTTTCCTCTGCTCCCAGCTCCTGGAGCTGCCTCAGCTACTCCCTTTCGGTCCCCTGGCTTCTGCTTGGAATGTCAGTAGGGTCTAGCACCACATCGAAACAGACAAAGCAAAAGCAAGAACAAGCAAACAGAAACACAGAAAGCCTTCCCTTGGCCCCAGCGCCTGCTAAATGCTGGCACACCCTGCTCCCTGAACTTCAGATGATCCCCGCGCCGCACATCGTTCCATCTGCCTCCTATTCCGCTGGTCTGTCTTGGCAGCTACGCCTCGGGGCCCAGTCGAAGCCCCTTCTCAGCCCCTAGTCTTCCCTGACCTTGGACTCTGCCCTCCTCACCGATCCTGTGTCTGTAACTGACGTGTTCCTTTTCCCACACTATCCTGGCTTTTCTCTGTGGTTACTTTGAAGACCCCTCTTCCTTCTTCTGGTGCATTAAAGCAATAAGTTGCCTAAGAAGCTCTTCTCAAAGTCCATGAAAGCATCTGGGCCCCTTCATATTAATCTTTCACATACCCAAAGGACAAAGAATTCCTACGCTGTTTAAACCGCTTCAGACCAGGGAAAAAAAATGTTCATTAGGCTCACTCTGATACCCTATGTTAACAAAGATAAAGGAGGAAAAATACAGCTCAGTTAAATCACCACTGTAATATGCCTAAGGCTGTAATGGAAGCCACTAGCCACGTGTGTCTATTTAAATTAATTGAATACAACTTAAAAACCAGATCTCTGTCTCCTTAGTCACATGTCAAGTTTTCAACAGCCACACACATGGATGGTGGCTGCCACACTGGACCAACAAGTATGGAACGTTCCCATCATCACTGAAGTTGTATTGGACATCACAGGCTAAGGAGACAAAACCTATGCTTGTCTCAATACTGTGGAAGAATGTTTGGTAGCACACTATTTTTGATGAATTTCTAAGTAATAAAATTGAAATTAAAGGATACTTTTTTAACATGATGAAAAAATGCTTCAAACAATAGCCATCATGATATATTAATGTTAGAAACAAAAAAAGAATTTCTTTCATTGCCACGTATCGTGACCAATTTAGCATGTTCTATTAGTGCTGCTGCTGCTGCTGAGTCACTCCAGTCGTGTCCGACTCCGTGCGACCCCATAGACGGCCGCCCACCAGGCTCCCATTCCCTGGGATTCTCCAGGCAAGAACACTGGAGTGGGGTGCCATTGCCTTCTCCATCTATTAGTGCTCAGTTCAGTTCAGTCGCTCAGTCATGTCCGACTCTTTGCGACCCCATGAATCACAGCACACCAGGCCTCCCTGTCCATCACCATCTCCCGGAATTCACTCAGACTCACATCCATCGAGTCTGTGATGCCATCCAGCCATCTCATCCTCGGTCGTCCCCTTCTCCTCCCNGAAGATGTGTATAAGAGACAGGAGCATAGGCATCTTCTTACGAAAACAAAACTGTACTTGTGCTATTTACTGGGCTCCCGAAGCACTCTCTGTGTCTGAAATATTCCCTGCAAATACATTCAAACGGTGGAAACCGTTATGAAGGAAGGATTTGGAACTCAGCTCTGCTCTAGCATCTAGAGGTGAAGGAGCTCTTGGGGGCCCCCTTCCCTGCCTTCTCCCCATGCTGGGCACCCCTCCTTCACCAAGAGGGGAGAGGCGAGAGCCCCCCCCTTAGCCCGAGAAACCCCGCCTGCCCCCCGAGGCTGCGGCCCGGGCCTGTGACCTCAGTGCCTCTGAGCAGGCAGGTGCCCGTCGGAGGCCCAGCAGGTGTTTGGCCCTGCTCTTCTAAGAGGGGCTGGGGGTGCAGATGCTGTGATGGGGGTGGGCTCTGGGTGGCCCTCGGAGCCTCCTTGGGGTCTGCTCGGGTTCATGTCTAGCACAGAAGACAGATGGGCCCGTGGAAGCACCCTCTCCCCCAACTCCCTGCTGCCCGGGGTCGGGACGTCTGGCCCTCGCCATCAGGCTGACCTTCCCTCCCCTCTCCCTGGAATCCCTTCCTGCTCAGAAAAAGCGCCTCCTCCCCATCCACGGCTGGGACTTTGAGGCCGACTCCGATGACTCCGATCCATCCTGTGGTCACCCGCCAAGCCTGTCCTCGGTCTCTGGGGCCACGGACGGCCTGCAGGTCAGTGGGCTCTCTTTTCGCCCCTGAGTTAACCTGGGGGACAGGTTTTCGGGCCCCAGGAAAGGACAGCATTCTGAGGGACAGTCTGATGGTCCTGCGGGCATAGCAGTAGAGGGGGGCGGCAACTGGAGTTGGGGTACAGAAGCCTCACACCCTCCTGTCCTGGAGAGCCTGGGTGGGCTGCTTTGAGAAGAGGGGTGCAGGGCTGATGAGTCAGGGGCCTGGGTTGTCTAATGAAGGCAGACTCCCCGTGACGCAGGAGCGCAGGGTAGAGGAGTCGGACGGTCCCCAAGTCCCACACGCCTGATCTGATCCGCAGGGTTCCTGTACCTTATTGCCCAAGCTAGGATGGTCTTGTGGTGGAAGAGGCTGTTGGTAATCATACCAGGACATGGGGCCTCCACAGGGCTGCCGGGGAGAGCTCGGCCGTGTGGTCCCTCGGCTCTTTGGCTCTGTGCCCTTCGTCTGGGCAACCTGTGTGAGGCTCCCTGCCTCCCACTTCACCTGGAAAAGGGGTGATCTCTGCCTCACGGATCCCTTGCATAAGGGACTGGAGACTGAGCCTGGCGCACCCCAGCCCCAGAGTGACGGCGCCCCAGCTGGAGCCCCGACGTCTCAGCGCCCTGGCGCGGGTGGTCCACCCAGGGCGATCTACAGACCTCTGGGTGCAGGGCCCAACAGGGCAGAGAGCTGGGACCCGGCACCCATCAGGTCTTGGGTCCACGGTCCTGCCCTGGTGGCAAGTCCAGAGCCCTTAGAAATGAAGGGAGTTGAATTGCTGGGGTGGAGAGGAGGGGTGACTTGTGTTTGGTCAGTCAAATAATACCTGAAAACTCTCAGTCCTTGGACTGGAAAGACCCACATTCCAAGAAGCTGCCTGCTCCTAGTGAAACCTGCTGACCTTTCCCGTGTGCTCAGGCCTTCACAGATGACCCCTGCATGGAGGAGACCACCCCCCAGGAGGCCGGGATCCTGGGCCAGGCTGATGCCAGGGCCCCCGGGTGCCACCCCCATCCAGAAGAGCAGAGGGTCGGCCTCTCACCTGCTGGACCAGACGAGCTCTCGGAGCCCTGCCTGCCAGGAGAGTCCTGCACTGCAGGCCCAGGGGTCGCTGCCACTCCCGGTAAGTGCACTTGACCGTGGTCTTCCACATGGGCTCCACACGGGAGCAGGGGGTCGCTGGAACCCAGCCCCCCGCAACACCCTGATCTGTGCCGGGACACTGGCTGATTGCCGGGAGCCCCTTCCTTCCTGGGATTGTCTGGTGTGCGTGGTCCTGGCAGACGCCGTCGTCACCGGAGCTCCCTGGGTGGGATGCCTCCCCATAACCCTCAGAGGTACCAGCTCAAGCCCCTGGCTGGCCACACAGCTCACTGCCGCCTGTGACGGGGGACGTCGAGTGGGAGTGGGATAGAGACACACAGGTGCCCTGAAGTGACTGGGGTCACCGGTCACCTGGACCAACCTTCTTGACCACAGGACCAGGTAGTTCCAAACCTGGGACCGAAATAGGGTGCAGGTCCGTCTGGGCTGCCTGCCCGCCAGCTGTGACTCGGGAGGTCGGAAAGCACTGAGGCCCTGGGTTCGCTCAGTTTGATTTTGTTGTCAGTGACTTTGAGATGAAATCTCGAATCGCTGTCTGTCTCTGCCTTGTGGGAGTGGGCACCAGGGTCCAAGGGGTCAGGTGTCCGAGCGATGTAGAAGCCAATGAGACCATAGACAGCACAGGCTGCCCGCCACAACGTGCTCCCGCCTGACCTGACCTCAGTGGGGGCCAGCTCCCGGGGAAATGTAGTTAGACAGTGTCTGCCAGGAAATGGGTCTTCTTTCCATTTTCCCTTTTCATTGTATTATAGGGACTCTAATCTCATGATCCACATGCCCATTAAGATGCTGGAGGCATTTGGGGGGTAGGGAGGGGACTTTTATTTCCCCACAAACAATGGATAAGTGAATCTACATTGACTGAGTCTTTGGATGAAGAAGTAGATGAGCACATTTCCTCCCGGGATCCCTCATCACCCCCAGCATGCGGATGGAGGGGGCAGTGGGCGGGGAGGGGAAGACAGACTCTGTGGAGCTGGGGCAGGTGCCTGGGGGACCGGCAGCTCTGAATACCAAGCTCAGCTCTGCTGGCCAAGTCGCCACCCTATCCCATGGACTCTAAGACACATCTGTCACCTCGCCTCTTAAATCGGGAGCATCTTACAGCAAGTGTGGGAGACTGATCGGTAGTGCCGTCTCAATAAATGTATCAGACAAGCCACAGGGTCTAAGCTTTAAAGGAGTATGGTGTGTGCCTGATCAAACCCCTTAACCACCAGGCCTCGGTGCCCTCATTGTAAACCAGGGCCAGCGCCTAACTCACCACATTGCTGGGGACTTTAAATGGGATGGTTGTATCTGTTAGCTGTTGCCGAGTAACAACTTATCACAAACGGACTGGCTTAAAGCTACACACGTTGACAAGCCCACAGGGGCCAGGTGTCCAGCACAGCTTCCCCAGGTCCTCAGCACAGGTCTCCTGGGCTGCAACCACAGGGTCGGCAGGGCCAGAGCCTCATGCGAGCTCAGCGCCCCGCCCCAGGCCGTGCAGGGTGTCGGCAGAGCCCCGCGGCAGGTCAGGCACCAGAGCCGCCTGTGGACGCTGACTCCCGGGACACGGGCTCCTGTGTGTCCTCCCACGCGAGCTCACCCACTCCCTGTCCCAGCATGGCTGTCTGTGTATGGTGTGCTCCCCCTCCCTGTCCCAGCATGGCTGTGTATGGTGTGCTCCAGGCCAACTTGGAGCTTGAGGGTACTTTCTGGGGAGGACTTGGGGGATCTTCCACCACCAGAGCCCAGGGATAAGCCTCTGAAGCCACACCATCGGTGACCCGTCGGTCACCGATGACTAGTCGGTCATCAGTGACTAGTCTGGCAGGAAAGCCAGCCCCCAGAGACTAAGGTGGAAAGACCCAAAGTCATGTCCACGCGTGGACACTTGCTGGGACCCACGTCTGCCACACCAGGCACCACCTGGCTTCCGACGCTTGGGGCCCCCAGTGAGTGCCGGCCGGGGCGGGGGCTTCTGTCCCTAAAGTTCCCCGTGGGGGAACAAGGGCTCTGCTCCCTTCTTATCTTAGCTGAGGGACCTTCAGCCCCGTACCATCAGTGGAGTAGAATCATGTCTCCGTTATCTTTGATTGCTCATTTTTCTTCATTGGATAAAACACCCACTGGCCTTCAGTTTTTCACTCCACATAACCCAACCCCATTCTTACTCCAAAGGAACAAACATCCTCAGGAATGAGCAGCTGCCCTCCCAGTATCTGGCCGACGTGGACACCTCGGATGAAGAAAGCATCTGGACTCAGAGAGTGGCCTCTCATCATCCCAGACAGAAAGGCTGGACCGCCCCTGAGAGCCAGGTAAAGAGGGGCGGAGAGAACACATTCTGGTTGCTTCTTTGGGTCTTAACGTTAGTTCACTTCTGAGAGCTTAAAGCTTTCAGAATTTTTAAACTACAAGATTGGCAAGCCTACATAACTGAGATGCGGTATCTTCAAAATATATTTTTTATTGACATGAAATTCATATAGCACATAATTAACCATTTTACAGTGAACAGTCCAGGGCTTCCCTGGTGGCTCGGTAGTAAAGAATCCGCCAGCCAGTGCAGGAGACACAGGTTTGATCGCTGGTCTGGGAGGATTCCACATGCTACGGAACAGCTAAGCCCAAATACTGAGCCTGTGCTCTGTAGCCCGGAAACTGCACCTAGAGAAAGGCTCGTGCCCCAGTGAAGACCCAGCACAGCCAAATAAATAAATAAAATTTTAAAAATAAACGATGCATTTAACAGAATACATATTTAGCAAACATTTTAGCTAAACATTTAGCAAAATACACAGTCTGCATCTAGCAGATTCACAAGATGCTGCAAACACCACCTCTGTCAGTTCCAAGCCGTCTTTGTCACCACAAAGGAAATCTTGTATCCTCCCGCCTCACAGACACCGGCCTGCTTTCTGGCTCTGTGGATTTGCCTCTTCTGGACATTTCACATAAATGCGATCGTACAATACGTGACCTTTAGTTCCTGGATTCTTTCACTGAGAGCAGTGTTCTTGAGGTTGATGGCGTTATAGCAGGTATCAGTACTTGATCCCCTAAATGAAAATGTCTATTTTATACTCTATCAACTATGTCTTTAGGGAATTCCCTGGATGTCCAGGGGTTAGGACTCTGAACTTCCACTGCGGGGGACTGGGGTTCGATCAGTGGTTGGGGATCTTAAGATGTATATATATATAAA